>LBNU01039306.1:104947-115141 GCA_014162995.1 Artemisia annua
AAGCACCTTAGCTCATACATAACAACGGGCTTTAGGGTAGCTCCGAAACCGCATGTGTACTACGCTTATACAACGATATACAATACAACTTCAACTAGCATGTATCCATGATCTATACCCAATTTCTCAAGCAAAGATTCTCTCAAGAAGATAAAGAACTGCTCATCGGCTAAACCTAATATCTTTAATTATTTTGCACAGATATGGGGTGAAGCAATTTTATGGGAACAAAAAGACATGAGTACCTTCGATGAGCCTTAAAGAGATCCAACTACTCTATGCTTAGCATCTAACTTCTAAAGAAACTCTATCATTTCACGTTCTCCGCAAATTTAAAATCCCAAATAATGAGATCCGTGAATGCTTAGCCATAATCATGCCATGCATATATAAAGTCAAGTACGGGAGCCGACAAAAGAGTAGCTCCTTGTGTACAAAACTAGCAAAAGCTTTTGTGATCATCATTGGTTAAGGGAACAAGCTAGGGCTCAACACGCCCGGATCAAGTCAAAATTTTTATTCTCACTCTTACCTAGTAGGAAAGTCAAACACGGTGTCAAATCACTTATTCTATTTTTGCATAATTTTTATATTTTTCTCATTTTTTTTCTTTGGAATTTTTCAAAATTTTTCAATTTTTTTGGTTTTTTTGAGGAAAAACGGGGTTGCGTAAGTAAACGACAATGGTGAAAGTGCTAGGTCAATCAAATCGAAGATTCACCCCCCCAGACTAAAGATAAACATTGTCCTCAATGTTTAAAAGGTAAGGGTAATCCTAACAATAAATCTAAGGCCGTTTATTAAGTATGCCAAAGATACCGTTAGTCGATAAGATTTTGGATATATGATTTCCAAGCAGCATCAATACATGGGACTCGAGTGGAGATAAGAAGATCCAACGAGCACGAGAGTCATCATGAATTGGGGAAATCTTGCAAAAACACAAACAACCAAGCAAACACAAGATTGGAAGAGGTCGCCCTCCTCACGTTACTTATTAGTTAATAAAATAAAAGGATAAGAATGGGGTGCCTCCCACGAAGCGCTTGTTTAGTAACGAGTCGTGTAGCTTAGACTCGCCCCGAATTTACTTGTCCTTGGGGGAGCAAATGAAACACACAGCTTGAAAAGCGACGATGCCGGGATCAAAAACAACATCCTCACTCCTGGGGGAATGACGGATGGGAGAAGTAGCAGTAAATGTGAAGAATGGAAGAAAAATTTTTATCACCATTAAAATCAATTCTTCATTTTTAAAATCAAATTTTTCAAGTTTCATGTTTTGAAAATTATCGTTAAAGCTCATATGTGTATTATCAAAAACCTTGGGTGGGAGGGCTGGGGAAATATCAATAAGCACATCTCCCCCCAGACTAACGTCTTTTTCAAGATCAAATTGAAACGATTCATATTCAGGAAGAGAGGAAAAAGCAAGAGAGGTGGTACTGCCACGACTCGTCTCCTCCGTATCAAAGTAAAAAGCATCATAGACTAGGAGAGAAAGATCAGGATGAGAAGTGGGATTGCCACTTAATGCTTCGATCTTAGCAATGAGAAGATATACTTTCGAAAATTTTTCATGAAGAGCTTCATCTTTAACCTCGTTATCATCTTCCTCTTCTAAGTTGACGAGCTCAGAAGTTAAGTTGTCGATATAATCGATGTCTCCACAAGATAAAGAATCATCATCATTGTCGGAATCGGAGAACATTTCAAAACGATCTTTAGATTTGTCAACAGGGGATACTTCACATTCTTCTGCCGTATCAAAAGCAAATTTTTCAAAATCGGGTAAAGAATCCTTGAGCTCGGGCTCCAAAGGATCTGACGGCTTAGAAATATCGACCTCTTCTAAAACGGAGTTTCTTTCCTCAACCGTCGTGAGAAAAGGATGGAAAGAGTCGGGAGTATCAAGAACAAATTCACGATCACCGTTAGAAATTTCCACGGACTCTCTTGGGATTGGGACAAGGTTCTCAGCACTTGGTTTATTGAATTCACCAGATTCCGTTGCCGGAATAGTACTAAGATGTTCGTCCCCCATTATGAGAGAGTCCTCTGGGTTTATAGTTGGTAAGACGGGTGTGATAGCAGTTGATGAATTTTTATAATCCTTCATTTGAATAGAATCCTCATCGTCATTGTGAACGAAAGTTTTGCAAAATTGAACGCTCACTTGCTTGTTCTTCGGCTAGTAACTCTCCAAATGATTTATCATAACGACATTGAGAACTTACAACTGGTTTGCTTTGTGCCGTGCGAGCTCTTGATTTGTTTTCGACAATCTTCAAGGCGTCGTTCGGAGATCGACAATAGATATTACCACCGGCGGCCGTATTGAGCGAATCTTGATCGTTTTGCATTAAAGCATTATAGAATATGTCGACTTGAAGCAATTCTGAAAAACCATGATGTGGGCATTTTCTCATAAGATCTTTGAATCTTTCCCAGGCCTCAGCGAAAGTCTCATCAAAACGTTGTTGAAAGTTAATGATTTCTTTTCGGATCTCAATCGTTTTGGAATGAGGATAAAATCGATTCAAGAACTTTGACGCTAAATCGTCCCAAGTGGTGATAGAATTAGGAGGTTCACGATCAAGCCATCTCGAAGCTGCTCCTTTAAGCATTAACGGAAATAAGATTAGCTTCACCACATCATCAGGAACTTGATTTATTTTGAACGTTCCGGTTATTAGGTAAAATCTGCTGATGTGGGAGTAAGGATCATCGTTTTCGGAACCAAAGAAAGAATCAATGAAATCAAGTAACTCGACGTTAATTCGATATTCATTTGCAAGAATCGGCGGAATAACGATGGCCTTCTCAAGACGTACAGGAATTTGGCGTAATTCCTCCATAGAACGTGTGTCCGCCATAAGAATTAAACGTTCAGAGGGTTGAAGGAGAGAATTAAACAACTGAGAGGATAACGGAGATTATTTTTAGATTTTTAAATTTTGAAAAATGAAAAGTTTAAAGCGAAAACCAATTTTGAAAAGGAAAATCTTTTTGGATTTTTGATTTTAGAAAAGTGGAAATCAAAACTGAAAACAAATTTGAAGAGAAAATATTTTTGTGATTTTATATTTTGAAAATATTTACAAAAGCTTTAACTTCTTGAAAGAAGGATCTTCAAAACACATTACTCAAACGATCGAACGACTTAATCTTATCAACCGCTCCCCGGCAGCGGCGCCAAAAATTGATCATGGCAGAATTAAGCGGTGAAGCTTAAACACGAGTCGTAGTCCCAACGAGGGTTGAATTGATCTCGTCACTCAAAATCGTGAGTTATGTGAAGTGAATGGGTTTAAAAGATTTGATTTTGTTTTTGTTTACACTACGAGAAAACTTTTAAAACTTAATGCAAATAAGAACGTGTTTAAAAGAAATAGAATTAATAACAAAGGAAAACATTAAACTTGATGAAACTAAGATAATTAAAAAGAAAGAAAAGTTTAAGAAAGAAAAGTAAACTAAGAACGTAAAATGTTTTTGGATTTTAGATTTAATAAATGAAAAGTAAACGTAAAGCTTATAAAAGATTTAATGAACTAAGATGATAAGAAAATAAACTAAGTTAAAAAGATTTTTAGAAATTTCGGCGGAGCTCCGTTTAGAAACAAGCCAAACGAAACTCCACTCGATGAAACGATGAAGTTAAGAAAAGTCTAACTCGACTTATAAAAGAAATGAGAATGGAAAATAAGAAAACTAAACTCGATTCAATAGATAAGTGAAAATGATACTTGCAAACTAGTAACCAAGACTCATACTTGCTAAAAAATGAAATTGATACTCGCTATAACAATGGATACTTGCTAAAACAAATAAACCATACTCGCTACTTAGAAACAATACTCGCTAAAAATGTAATATGATACTCGCTAAGTTCCAAGTCCATACTCGCTAACACAAACAACCATACTCGCTAGATCAAGCTGATACTCGCTAAACACTTGGTACATACTCGCTAAAACATTTGTCATACTCCCTAGAAAAAGCAGCAAACTCGCTGAAAACAAAATGAAAGGTAAAACTCGCTAAACCCTAATACCCCTACTCGCTAAGATCAAAGAAAATAGATTTAGAAATTTTTTACGTGAAATAAAAGATTAAACCTAATAAAATCTAAATAAACCTTATAAAAAACTTTATTGAAAACTAGTTTAAGAACCTATATAAGCTTATAATAAGCTAGCGAACCAAACTACAAGCCCTAACCCATATTTTTTATTCGAATAAGAACATGCAAAGTTGACAAGAAATTTATAAAAGCTTTTGTAAAAGATTAAGTTTATGTAAAATAAAGATTAACAAAGACTCAAAACTTGTAAAGATCAAGAAGAAAGATGAAGGTGAATGATAATAAGCTAAAGAAAATAAGACATGTAAATAAAACTTGCATTAAAAAAATTTACACTAAGACTCAAAAATAAAACTAATGACTAAAATAAAAATGAAGACTAGCTTCCTAATGAAGCTAAGGGTGCTATTTAAAGGAGCCAAGGAGGCTTCCTTTTAACAACGTGTACGGTTTAGCCCCTTAACATTTATCGTTCATGAAAACTACACATAAACTTCTATTACACACTACTAAACTTCTAAAAATTAAACTTATGTCCTTGTAACTTGAGGTAGCGTGTTGACGTGTTCTCTAAAAGTCTTCAACGATGTAAAAGTGATCACTTGCTCGAATTTGGGAAGCTTATCGTGATAATTATCTTTGATCTTCGATTAAGTGTCTCTTTCATTTTCATGAGCCTTTAAGAAATAAATACGTCGTCACGGGCTTTTCTAAAGCATATTTCATCTTCGGCTTCACTTAGAAACTCTCTTCCACATCTCATGCTCGTTTTAGGCTTTTTTGGTTGATTTTGATGTCATTTATGCAATATCTTTCCCTGCACGATCACAAACACAAAAACATGATATCTTTGGCGTTTAACGTTAGTTTTTGGTCTTCTTAACACTTAAACTAAGGTCAAAAGTATATGTAAAATAGCACATACCATTGTTGAAGAAGCGTCGGTAGGGGATCTTAGGTTTTTCTGGAAAGCCAAGTAGAGGTAGTGGTTTTGTCCAGTCGGTGAAGTAAGGTTTCTTCGTTTCAGTATCAACATTCGATTCAGGGTTAAGCCAGTCGAACGAGCCAGATAAAGCACAGGCTATGTTCTCCATATGGTAATCGAGTTCTACTTTGTTCCCGGATCTCTTTTTGAGAAAGTCCATAGCTTCACGATTAATCCGCTTCAGTTCAGTCTTTGACAACCTTTCAACTTGTAAACCTGACATAATACTCTGAGTCATCTGCAAAGTATTACCCGGCAATGGTTCGTCGGTCTCAAGCGGTGGTTGTGCTTTGATCATCGTTGTCAACCAATCAGAGTCATGAGCTTCGTCCACATCTAGCCATGAGAATAGAGTAGTCTTTTGCTTCTGCTTCTTTGACTTTAAAGACTTCTTCTTCTCTTTTGTCTTGGTTGTTGATGATGGACCGGCTTGAAATTTAGGAATTTCTGATTCTGGTATTGCTGTTTCTGGTTCTTCCTGAGTGTCAACCGGTTGAAGCATGAATGGCTCCTCTGATTGTGTTGGACCGGAGCCGGATGCTGGAGCTTGTTGTTTGGAAGGAGGAGCCATGGAAGTCTTCTACGGCTGTTGTGAAGAAGATGGTCCTGTAGATTTCTTTAACTTCTTGCTTTTTGGATCTGAATCAGGAATATCATCTTTCCTTGATCGTTTGTGCTTGCCGGCCGCTTCCTTGCATGATTCTTTCGAGGCAATGGCTTGAAGTGCCTCGAACATCGTTGACTCTTCAGGAGTTTTGTCCTCCTTATTCCTTAGCTTTGCAGCTAACAGGGCTTGAAGTTGTTCAGTTGAGAGTGCATCTGGAGATGGAGGAGCCCTGTCAGTGCGAAGGTAGAAGGGAGTTGACTCAAGCATACGCTCGATGCTGTGCTTGATCCTGGAGTTCAGCTTTGTATGAATCGGCTCGATAAGTTCAGACACAGGTGGTGTAGCAATTGCAGCAAGATTTTCATGAAGATATTCATCGGTGTATCCCCTGATCATCCCATCCATGTCAGCAAACATAAGCTTGTCGACAAGTGCCTTTGCTTCCTGGAGATCTTTGACTTGTGAAGTCAAAGTTTTGACCTGTTGTGAGAGCAGTTGGACTTGGTCATTAAGGTCTCCAGTTTGATGTTGTGTCTCCTTCCTTTTCTTCCTTGCCAAATCAAAAGCTTTCTTGATCCGCTTTGATGCTGTCAATGATGCTTTGCCTCCCTTCCGTTTCTTGATTGATTTGCTTTTGGATGTTTTCTTTGTTGGTGGTGGTGAAGAGTGATGTGATGATGATGATGAAGATTCATGCTGTGGTTCTGATGGAGGAGGTGAGGGATCCCTTGGAAGTATGCCTGATGGAGTCGGGGGATTCTTTGAAGATGAGTATGGAGGACTGTTGATATATTGATCAGTGTCAATGAGTTCTTCGTCTTGATCGAGTCCACGAAGCAGTCTATCCGTCTCTTCTTTAGCTTTCCTCTTAATTTCCTCATCTCTCTGAACTTTAGCAACGAATTCAGGTGTAATGTACTCTGTCTGCTCTTGCTCTTGCTCTTCCTCTGTAGCTTCTTCCATGATGATGTTCCCTTCAGGGTCACGTTGTTCGGTTTCGGTCTGAGGAACTACAGTGCTACTAGAGCCAGCCTCATGTCATTGAAGATTAGTCGGTGTTTGATGAGGTTGTGGATGTTGGAGATTGAGTAGAACAGCTGCCCTGAAATCTTTATCTTCCTGCTTCTTTTCAGCCCTGGTGTCGACAATGATATTCTTCAGTTTACGTTTGTCAACCAGTGGCTCTGCAGTTGGATCATCTTCTGCTTCTTCATCACGAGTGGCATCACTCGGTTCATTAATGGTAATACCCGTACCTCTTCTTTGTTCTTGCTCGGCAGTTTCCATGCTTAATTGTTTGGTCAGTTCAAGCCCTGGAAATTCTTCTTCTTCATCAAGTTGTACTTCTTGGTCATCTGGAGCCTTTGACCTTCTTTCATAGTCTGCTTCTTCATCTGATTCAGAGCCAAAATCAGATTCAGTTTCTGTTTCGGATGAAGAAGCTGACGGTTCATCCTGAGGAATCTGCTTAGGTGCAGCTTTCCTTCTTGGTCTGGTGGGTGGCTTTTGAGCAGTCTTTGATTGTTGTGAGGTTGTTGTACTGCTCGTGCTACCGGACTTGCCACCCCTCCTGTTTCGAGTTCGAACAATAGTTGCTGGTTCATCTTCTTTCTCATTGAAGCCAACTCTCCCAGCCTTGAATGCTTATCATAGATTTTGAAGTTCTGAGTCTTTCTGATTTCGTCATCCGAGAGGTGATCTGGGATTCTCATGCCTTTGGTTCTTGGAACGAACCTGATGGACTTGACAAAGGAAATCTTTGGGTCTTCATAGAATATATATTTCGGTTCTGTCCTGTCGTGCATCCTCTTGATGAAGTCTGGGGTTTTCTCACAGAAGTATGCTATGAGTAGTTTGGTGAACCTATTGAACGGAATCAGGGCCCTGTCACGATCAGTATGAATGTGATGGAGCATGTCGCTCATTATTGGTGCAGCAAAGTTAATCGGTGTCATGGTCATCATTCCCCAGAATACTTGCATGTGTTCTACCCTTGGATGCTCATGACCACTCCTTCTTCCTGAGATGGATCTGACAATCAGCATGTAGAAAGTTCTCCATGGTTGCGGCAGATATTTGACATTGAATTTTGAAAGAAGTGTGAGTGATTCATTATCAGGAATATCGTATCCAAGATCAATGAAGTAGTCAAGGATTTCCAGTTCAGTCAGCATCGGATGATATTCGTTGTAAGTTGGTAACATGAGAGCTTCACGAAGAGTATCATAATCAACGGTGTATTGTTGACGATCCAGCATGACGGTAAAGGATTTGTCGTCCAAATTGGCCTTAGCAGTGTGCCAGAACTGATGGATGTAGAAGATTGGTACTGATGTGGATTTGGTGAGCAATGGCTTGCATGGATGAGCCAGAAGTATGTTCTTGACAATCTTGCATGTGTCATCAGGTATGCTAAGTTTGTTGAAGTCGATGCGAAGATTGTTCTGATCAATGCCTACGTTGTAGTCAGCAGGGAGGACTTCACCAAGTGCAAGTAGTGGGAGGTTCTGTTGTTGTGGAACTGATTCATCGTGTTGAGCCATTTGTGTTCTGAAAGTGTCATGTCATGAAATCAAACATCCAGATATGTTAGTCATTAGTCCGAGTTCACGTTTGATATTCAAAGACATATATGTTGCAATCATGGTCCAGTTAATTAATATGTGATTAATGACGATATTATTATTTAACATGTAACTTAGATGATATATCATTTAATGCACATAAGTCTTTTGGTAACATGTTTAATAACACAATCCAATCACAAGTTAAATAACATTTTCACAATACACATATTCATGAGGATTCATCCAATATACAAGTTTTCGAAAAGTTACAATCACTTGAATACTCAAAAATATGTTACACATGATCTCGAAATTATTACAAACAATGTTCTCTAAAACTATTACTAACGAATATCTCGAGAACTTTAGTCCAAGAAAGATCTCGAAAATTTTCCTAAGAAAAGATCTCGAAAAGTTTGTTGAGCAAAAGTTCTCGACAATCCTTTAGCTGAGTTTCTCGAAAACATGGCTTGGAAAAAGATCTCGAAAGTTTCGTCAAAGAAGATCTCGATAACTTTTGATAAGAAAAGTTCTCGATAAACTTTTGTTAAAAAGATCTCGATAACTTTTGATAAGAAAAGTTCTCGATAACTTTACGAAAAGTTCTCGATAATTTTGAATTTTCTCGAAAATCTTAGGTTCTCGATAATTTATTGAGAGATTTTGAAAAAATTTTAAAAGTTCTCGATAACGAATGTTAAGGAGAGATCTCGAAAATTTTTCGAAAGATCTCGATAAAATTATCAAGGAAAGATCTCGATAAATTTTTCTCAAAAAATTCTTATACAAGAATTTTCGAAATCTTTGAAGACATACGTTTATTGTTGAAACGATTTATCCTTGAATGAATACCTGCTGAATAAAGTGTGACATAATCAGTTAGGAACACATCAAGGCTCATACAAAAGATCTCGAAAATATAACGAGAACAAAATTATCTAGAACAATTTTAACGAGAATACATGTTGTAAAACCAATGAAATACAACAATTAACACTTATAAGAACACATTTAAGCTGTTTAATTAGACTCAATAACACTTATATGAAAAGCCCCAATTCGAACATAAACCCTAATTTTCTAGAACATGTAATCTGGAATTGGAACAATTAACAAGCACAAACATGTTGCAAACACTTAAACTAACAAATCCCATCACTAATATTCACAAAAAAACAACACTCAATCACAAAGTCCTAATTCTAACGCAAACCATATTTTCGAAATCAAATCAAACATGAAAACTGTTATGTTTAGGGATTAGGGACATGATTATATGATTTTTAGTGACAAAAACCCTATGATTTCTATCCCTAAAACACCATATCCACGTTAACATTATGATTTCGAAAACCCTAGTTCTACAAATCGAAAAACCATTCGTTATAATAAGCTAAAGATCAACAATTCACTTACAGTTTGAAGATTTTGAACTCGGATTTGAAGAACAAATTATGGCCGTGAGATGGAAAGGGGGTGTTTGTTTTTTTGTTTTGATTTTTTATGAAAATAAAAACGGGGGGTGTTTGGTTTTGTTTAACTTTTTGAAACATAATTACAACTTGGCAAATTTAGTCCCTAGACTTCATACTAAACCATATAACAAGTCCTAACAAGTTTATTTAACGGTTAAATGTAAAGACAGTTAATGGTAAAGACATACTAGGCTAACAAAGAAGTAAAAGAAAGAAGAAATGATACGAGAGATAACCTTTGATGTTCCACCAATGTTAGAAAACATCATAACTTTTAGAAATATGCAAGTACACATGTTTGCAGAAGATTTTTTTTTAATTTTGAAAAACATTTTCTCCCCCTCAACACTTGGTATGAAAATATTAAAATTTTTGATAAACCAAAGTGTTGACGAAGATGGTGTACATGCATATGAAAAATAAAATAAAATAAAATAAAGGTAAATAAAATGTAACATCTTTTTGGTATTTTT
>LBNU01039306.1:116122-137784 GCA_014162995.1 Artemisia annua
TATTATCAGGTTGAGCAGCGGAATCGGTGGATACATCTAGGGCACGTGTACAAATGAATCATCGAACAAAGGAGAAAACAATGTTTCCAATTCTCGACGAGTTAGTGACAATGGTTCAGCTGAAGAATCTGGAAAGTTTAGACGGTTGGTTGCGGGTCCTAAGCTGTTTTGCTCAGAAGCCATGTCTGTGAGCTCATCGAAATTAGCATGGATAGTCTCCTGAATTTCTCTAGTACGACGGTTGTAGATTCGAAATCCATTTGAGTTTTCACAATATCCAATGAAGACACCGACGTCAGCCTTTGCTTTAAGTTTTCCAAGATCATCACGATCATTATTCGGATAACATAGAGAACCAAATACATGAAAGTGTTGTATGTTAGGCTTTTGTTTGTGAAAAATTTCATACGGTGTCACTTTGTGACGTTTATTAATCATACAACGATTTTGGGTGTACCATGCGGTTGAGACGGCTTCTGCCCAAAGAAAATCAGGTAGTTGAGCATTAATTAGCATCGTTCGTGTGGCTTCCACTAACGTTCTGTTGCGTATTTCGACCACTCCATTCTGTTCGGGAGTCCGTGCAATCGAGGTTTGATGTTCAATTCCCATTTTCTCAAAATAGTCATGAAGGGTTTGATTCTTGAATTCAGTTCCATTGTCCGTTCTAACGATTCTGACAGTGTTGCAGAATTGAACTTGAATTTTCGTGAGAAAGGTGATAATCATAGATGGAGCTTGATCTTTGCTTCGAAGAAAGTAAACCCAAGTCCATTTGGAGAAGTCATCAACAATCACAAGAATATACCATTTTCCATTAATCGTTTGTACTCGCATTGGTCCACATAAATCCATATGAAGAAGTTGAAGAACATGATCAGTGCTTGGTTCAGGTTTGGAGTTGAGGTGTGCACGTTTGCTCTTTCCTTGTTCACAAGCTGGACATAAGTGATCTTTTGCATATCGGAACCTTGGAAGACCGTCTACTAGTTTATGGCGAGCAAGGTCAGCCATAGTTCTGAAGTTGAGATGAGACATGCTTTGGTGCCATAACCAGGATTTTGTCGATTCTGCCTTAGAAAGTAAACAAATGGGAAAGGAAGCAGACATGTCTGACATTGAAATTGTATAAAGACTGTTTCCACGTGTGCCTGACATAAGATCATTTCCTTGTAGATCACGAACAAAGCATGTTTTCACCCTGAATGCAACTTCAAGATCACCATCACAAAATTGACCGACTGAAAATTGATTGTGACCGAGGCCTTCAACATAATAAACACGACTAATTTCGATATTCCCACTAACATAGTCCCCATACCCCATAATTGCAGCGAAATGATCATTCCCGAATCTGACAGTTCCTATAAACTATGAGACAAAGTTTCTTAGCAGTTTGAGATTGCCTGTCATGTGTCGGGAGCATCCGCTATCAACAATCCAGAGAACAATTTGCACCACCTGCATCACATGAAAGAGACGACGATGGTACAATGGTAAGGGTGGAAGCCGAAGAAGTTGTGGGTTCCGTTGGGTTAGAAGCACACATGTTAATAATTTTAGGAATCCATTTAAAGTTATGTGTCCTTTGTAACCAACGTTGCCAATTCCAACTAGATTTAGCCTTCTTTATATCAAATTCAGTAACAGTTGGCATGATCCTAGAGGTATTTTTCGCAACTACTGGGTTGACTATGTCATTCTTAGAAACTACACAAGGTATAAGTCCTAGCACAGATTTAGAAGCATTAGTGGGCCTAGATTTGCTGCCTAATGTACGTTTCTTAAAACGAGATAAAAGAGAATTCGCAACACATTTAGAATGATCACCAGATAACATACTCGTATGACAAAACACACATGAAGCATCAACGTTTAAAACATTCAAAGGTTCATCATTCGTTACACAAAGATTAGGATTACAATTTGCCAAATCGGTATCTAAATCTAGTGCAGGATGAGTCTTATTCAAAGTCCTAGGGTGTTCTTCTACTTTAGAGGCTTCTAGTGTCTCTCTTCTACGTTGCAAAATCCTATTCTTCCTTTTCATTCGTTTATGCTTGGATCTGCTAACGCTATGAGTGGCAACTATTCCTGTAGAAGTGGAAGGATCCAAATTAGACTTCTTAGTGTGTTGTGCTACATTTTTTATGTCTAAAGAGTACATTCCTGGTGCAATTACATTAGTGTTGACAGATTTTCCTTTTTCAAGCTCACGTATTTTCTCTTTCAACTCAATGATAATGTGCATTTTATCTTGAATTTCACTGTCGAGTTTTCGGTTAGAATAAAAATATTCATCACGACTCTTTTGCCAATAGTCTGTAACTTCTTGTAATTCTGCAATTTCCTTTTCATATTTTGAAATTTGACTTTTTAGTTCCTCATTTTCGTTTTGAAAAGTTGTGGAAGTTTTAAGACTTTGTAATTCCAGTTCGAAATCAAGACTTTGGTTTTGACACCATTCAAGCTTTTTGTTGAGTTTCGAGATCTCATTTGAAAGTTTGTTTTGCACAGCATCATTGTGTTTTCGAAGATTAACGTTTTCATCTTTTAATGTCTCAATTTGTTTAGATAACAACTCAACATCATCACAATGATCATCAACAAGCATAGAAGTACCAGATTCAAAAAGAGAATTCATAATCACAGAAATTATATCAGCACTAAGAACATGTTCCAAGAGTCGATCAGCTTCTTTTTGTAAAAATTGATTTTGACGTTTTTGATTTAAAATTGCTTGTTCAAATTCTTGAAAAACATTTATGATGGTTTTGACTTCCTTGTTAAGTTCCTGTTCCCATTTCTTAGCATATGAATGCAAACGTTGAAGACTTGGAGTAAATTGAGTTTGTAACATTTCCCTTCTTTCTTTCGCAACAGGAGAAAGAAAGTTGGCAACAGTGAGTTCAGAATTCTTTTCAACAGCATATTCCATTGATTGGATCTCAGTTGTGAAATATTTATAGTACTGAAATAAAGTAGAGTCAGTTAACATGCTCAGCTTCTTTTGTAAATCGTTGTTTTTCTGAAGTATTGTCTCTAAACATGTTTCCTTATCTGCTTTTGCTTTGAAAAAATTGAGTTGTGATTTACAATGCTCAAGTGCTCTTGTTAATTCAACGTTTTTGTCTCTCAACCTTGCATTCAGTGCTTGACACTGGATATTTTGATTTTGGCTGGTCATAAGTAACATTCTCCATTCGGCGTCTGAATCAGACAAAAGCTCATGTTGTTCAAGTTGATCATTGTTATCTTGTGCAGTTGATATAATTGTTTCATCAAATGTAACAACTGGGTTTATTGGATTATCATCAAATAAAACCACTGTGGACATTTGATCAGTTATATGAGTAGATAACATAGAATCAGATTGAACAACTTGTGCATTGTCTGAGATAGAATTAGACGGAGAACCACTGTCATGTATCAGGCATGGATAAGAATCATTTGCTTGATACAGAGCATCAGTGTCATAGATTGGACTGGAATCACTTACCTGGAGTTCATGTGTGTCAGCCATTAGCAGCATATCAACAGTTCCATCTGAGTTATCCATGACAGGAGCATAAGAGGCGGTGTTTGTCACTGTATGATCATTATCAGTAGTGGAGTTGCCAGCTTCGTTGTGAAGTGCCGAGAGATATGCATGCAGATAGTATGTACTTCCATGAGATCTTCCAGATGTTGTTTCCACATGAGTAGTATCATCTTCCAGCTTGAACAAATTTGTCAGACGCGATTCCAGATAGCTATGAAGAGTGATTTGTGGAGCAGGGAGGATGCTTTTCATGAATTTCCTTTGGAGACAAGACTGTAGAAGCTGATTCATTCGTAGGTCATTGTGTGACTGATGCATGACTTCAAGATGTTTCCACATTTCATGAGCACTAGCTTCAAAATCCAAGGTAGAATAGATGGAATTTGGAAGACCTAGAGTGATGTACCAACTTGCTTGGTAGTCAGCAACATGTTGGTCTAGGTCATGGCCAGTCAAAGTATCTTTGGTTTGTAGTTCAATGAATCCTGTTGAGTCAGCAATGAATTTCATTTGATATGGTCCCTGAAGAATTGATTTCAGTATAAGATCAGCGTGTGGACGATCAGCAACCCATTGTAAGAATCGTCGTTTCCAAGTAGTGTAGTTTCCATTATTCAACATAGGAGGATTTGATTCATTACCAAAGTGTAGTACATGACGAGGGTCGGTACTGTGACGTGGAGTATAAGGAGAGTTTGAGTACGGTAGTTGATACATGATGAAAGACTTGTGTGTAAATGGATCTTGTAGAAGGTATAAGTGTTATGCCAAGCCTTGAAAACTATCCCAAGTGTTTTCTCGAAACATTGTTGAAGAATATCTCGAAAAACAGTCAAAGTCCAAAAGATCTCGAAAAAATGCCAAAGATCTCGAAAATGTTCAAAGTTCTCGAAAATGTTAAAATTATCGAGAAATTTTAACAAAAATTTCGAGAAATTTTACAAGAGTAGAAATTAGCAAAGTTCTCGAAAATTATGAAAGGATTTCGAAAGTTTTCCAAGGATCTCGAAAATCAAAAGATTTCGACAAACCAGAAAAGATCTCGAAAGTTCAAAATTTTCGAAAAAAATTACTACAAATTATCGAGATTATACAAAATCGATAATATCCAACGAGTCGAAGTGTTTTCTTTCTTATACAAGAGAGAAAAGCACTGAGTAATCAACGAACACACCGTAGGAGCAACGAAGAAAGATCTCGATAGATTAGGGTCCAAAGTTCTCGATAAGTTGCAAAAGTTGGCAGATTTTTGTTTTAGTTAAAAGCAAGCCAAAAACACGTTTTTATTCCAAGATTCTTGTACAACTAACTTTAAAATGATGAAATCTTAAAGAAAGTTGCAAACTTGAACTCCTTTTTGAAAATTTGAAAAATTTCGAAAACAAGTACAAGTTTAGAAACGTTCGTATTTTTGAAAAAAATTTGATATTTTGTTGGTTGTTTGAGTTTGTAACACAAATTTGATGACAAATATGTGATATAAACATGAAACAAACAAGAAAGTAGCAAACTTTAATCAAAAATAACAAATAAAACCTTGGTTTTGGATCGTAGAGAACAAAAACAAAAGGTTACACCTTCTGTTAGCGATTGATACCACTTGTTAGGTCACCATATTGTAAACACAAGTATTGATTTGATAGAAATAAGATGAGAAATAGAGTTTGGTTGATTAGATCAAATATGAAGAATAAAAGTGCAAGAGTTTCCTTATGATATTGAAATAAGCAACAAGTGTAAGGATTACATGGAGGTCCTATTTATAGGAGAGGAGCTAGGGCAACACTCCCTTTCTCCTTCCTTTTTCTAAACGTTTGGCTTGTGGCCCATTGGACACTTAATTGACTTACACTTAAACATAAATAACATAAATAACTTAGCAACCTATTACAATGACTGAAATAATTGAGACTTGATAAACGTTGATAAACTTAGGTTCTAACAAGACCAAGTGTTGTGCCCATCACGGCGTCCGCTAATGGCACATTCACTTGTTATATGATCCAGTTTTTGCGTCTTGGAGCTTTATCTTTCGATGAACGGCAAGTGGTAGCAACTCGGTTCTAGGCTAAGACTATTTGCTTTCACTTTCATTTTACACCATTTATGTGCATCCCATGTCTTATCCTACCCTTTAGTTGTGAATCATGCTTAGCTGAGGGATTTGAGCAGTCATTGGTGTCTTGCCCGGCATTCCGGTCATTTATCAATGCCTTTGTCACCTTTGTCGTAGTATATTAGTAACAACACTACACCTTTAGCCTTATATTTGTTCAGCCAATATTGTCTTTAAAAATTGTTTCGACCTTAGCTCTAGTGGTGGAGATTTGTGTTGCCCATGCTAAAATTAATGTATTTAAAAGAAAAATATCATTAAAGCTAGGGAATAACAAACTAGTCTATAAATGTGAAAATCCGGTTAGAAGCATAATTAGAGGAGTTTATATGCTAGGATTAAGAGATAATATAGACCTCGACCTAGAAGCTAGGTTTATGGGAGAAATCTTAGTGCGAAACAAATCACTTGAATGCTATGATGGAGATTATATTGAGTTAAACGATCTTAAAACCCCATTAGTGTTTAATGATAGATTTATGGAAGATGATGAACCCAATAAAACTGAAATTATGGATAACCCTAGTGTAAATGTTATAAATACTAGAGATGATAATGAATTTGAGGGATATCCTAGTTTTTGTGACTATGGTAGAATGTTAGGAATACGTTTTTTCCTATAGAAGATTCGGTCACCCCAAGTATTTTAAAGCATTGTATAGCTCGTAGTATTTAATATAGTAGTTAATACGTAGCTTAGTTTAGTTAGTATTCGTGGTGTCGGGTCGGGTCTTTTACCCTCTGTCAGCCCGCTCCACAACCTAGTAGAGGCATTCATTCGCTTGTAAGTATAAATACCCTCTCCCACCAAGGGAGAGGGTTGGACCTTCTCATAGTTTATTCAATAGTTCTTGTGTTTCTCTCACTAGAAAAGGCTCCCAACTTTCTTTCTCTCTCTAAACTTTCTTCTTCCTTTCTTTCTTTGTTATTCGATTTACACAACAAGAACCATACGTATTACATAGATTTTAGTGTCCTGCAATTGGTATCAAGAGCCTAGGTTTCATTTTAGGACCTTGGAAATTCGGATTGGTGAAGTTCTTGTTGTGTTTAGTTAGTTAGTTTAGTTTTTCTTGGTAAAACACCTTGGACAATCTCGTTGAATGATCTACTATGGGTTATGGATGTACTTTTGTGATTAGAAGTGTTATATCTTCCTAGTTCTTTAGTTGGTTTAGCTTGTTCAATCATTGGTGGGGTGTTTGGGTGATCTTAAGACAGTTTTCTTAGCAGCGATTTTGCTCCTCGGTGTGATGTTCTTTACAGCGGTTTGTTCAGTGGAATCAGCGGTTAGGCTTAGCGGTTAGCTTTCTTTACTGTTTTGGGTTAGTGGACAAAAGGTACTGTTTTGGCGGTTAGCTGTCAGCAATTAGTACACTCTGTCGTATTGTATGTCTAGCGGTTAGTTCATTCAGCGGTTACTCTTGTTAGCGGTTACCTTGTCAGCGGTTACTCTTGTTAGCGGTTACCTTGTCAGCGGTTACCTAATCAGCGGTTACTCTGGTAGCGGTTACCTTGTCAGCGGTTATCTGTGTTAGCAGCTAGCTTTTCAACGGTTACTCTGCTAGCAGTTACCTTTGGTCAGCGGTTAGTTTCTCTCAGCGGTTAACTCAGTAGCGGTTACCTTTGTTCTGTGTAAATTTATCTACCAGCGGCTTTGTCTTTCGGTTTTCTTGGTTGACTTTAGTAAAATCCCGGGAAAGAATCGATTTCTCGGTTTAAGTTACGTGAGTTGTAAAATCCCGTTTAAGACCACGTCATCATGACTACTATGACCTCAATTGATGATATCCAAGCAGCTGGGTCCGATACTCGACCTCCTATGCTCGACAGAACTGACTATGAGTCATGGTCTCAAAGAATTCATCTATATTGTCAAGGCAAGGAAAATGGGGAGCACATTCTGAGGTCGATTGATGAAGGGCCATTTCAAATGGGTACTACCAGAGATGTTATATCTACAAGTGAAGATGGAACAGTCACCTTTGGAATTGACAGACCTCGTACTTACAATGATCTTAACGAAGCTGAAAAGAAACGCTATGATGCTGATATTCGAACTTCCAACATTGTGATACNTATGAGTCATGGTCTCAAAGAATTCATCTATATTGTCAAGGCAAGGAAAATGGGGAGCACATTCTGAGGTCGATTGATGAAGGGCCATTTCAAATGGGTACTACCAGAGATGTTATATCTACAAGTGAAGATGGAACAGTCACCTTTGGAATTGACAGACCTCGTACTTACAATGATCTTAACGAAGCTGAAAAGAAACGCTATGATGCTGATATTCGAACTTCCAACATTGTGATACAAGGGTTACCCAAGGACATCTACAAACTGATTAACTTCAACACTGAGGCTAAAGCCGTTTGGGACAATGTCAAAATGCTGCTAGCTGGTTCAGAACTCACCAAAGAAGATCGTGAATCTTAGTTATATGATGAATTTGAGCACTTTAAGATGAATCCTGGTGAAAACATCAATGACTACTATGTCAGAATCCACAAGCTTGTGAATGACATGAGAATGATCAGAATGACAATGCCCAACATCCAACTCAACTCAAAGTTTGTTAACAATATGTCACTAGAATGGGATCGGTTTGCCACAGCTGTGAAGTTAAACAAAAGAACTAAGAAACACCAACTATGAACAACTCTATGCTTTCCTGCAACAACATGAGAAACATGCCATGTATGATCGTCAGCTGAGAGAAAAATTCCATACTTCAAATGATCCTCTTGCTCTCATCTCCAGTGTTCAGGGACTAAACCAATCCTCAATTGATTCAATCAACCATCCTACTGCTCAAGCGACACAGAATCAGTCTTCCCTTGGTCAATCATCCATGCAATCATCAAGTGTCAAGACTAATCAACAAGACTCTGGGAACTCTAACATTGACAAAAGGATTGATAATCTCTCCAACCAAGTCTCACTGTTGGTTCAACACTTCAGGAATACACTTCCTCAAACCAACAACCAACTCAGAACCTNTTCCCTTGGTCAATCATCCATGCAATCATCAAGTGTCAAGACTAATCAACAAGACTCTGGGAACTCTAACATTGACAAAAGGATTGATAATCTCTCCAACCAAGTCTCACTGTTGGTTCAACACTTCAGGAATACACTTCCTCAAACCAACAACCAACTCAGAACCTCATCTAACCCACGTAATCTTGCTGTTGTGGAAGATGGGCGTGTTGTGGTTCAAGGAAGGCAAAATGTTCGAGGAAATGCTCAGAATAGGATGGGGAATGGTAATCAAGGGCAAGGAAGACAACCCAAGTGCTACAACTGTGGTGGGTTAGGTCATATTGCAAGGAACTGCACTCAACCAAAACGTCCTCAGAACTCGGATTACTTCAAGGATAAGATGTTGCTGATACAAGCACAAGAGAATGGAGTTTTGCGGGATGAGGAGCAACTGTTGTTTCTTGTGGGTGATGAGGGGAATTCATTTGATGCCGATGTGGATGATCAACCAGTTCAGGATCTTGCTCTCAACGACCCAAACATCTTCCAGGCTGAAGATTGTGATGCCTTTGATTCTAATGTTGATGATGAGCCCATTGCACAGACCATCTTCATGGCCAATCTTTCATCTGCAGTCACATCGCCACAACAATCGGGATCTCCCAAATCATCCATCATTTCTGAGGTACTCAAATTGTAGGACACATACGAAACATATGATGTTCTAAAGATTCTCAATGAAGTACATCAGACTAGTGTTGTCATGCCAGATGATGTTGATTTGAAAAACAACAATGTTTCCTCAAGTCAACAATATGTGGATCACAACAAAGAATCTGATGTACCTAGTAGAGCATCTTTCGATGCATGTGTTGATAATGTGATGCACAAACAAAGGACTCATAACGAAGTAAGACACACAGACATTGTTGATTCAAATTCTGCTGATATGGGTAATAGCAATGTTATCCCATATGAACAATATATGAAACAAAATGCCGAGTCTGTTTTACCAAATGATGACTCCTCTGTTGATAATGAAATGAGTGAATTTGATGAATACACTGCTTTTATACCTGATGATACTATGACCACTTGGATCAAAATTCTTAAAGATCAGGTAAATATGTATCAACAACGTGCAAAATTTGAGTTAACTGAACGAGAGCAGAAAATGGATTGGCAAATGTGTGCATACATTACCGAAAGAAACTTAAAGGAAGAAACTATAAGAATGGAAATAAAATCTTTACAAAATCAAGTTGATCAAACTGTTAAGCAAAAACAGGATATTCAGGAGAGTGTATCCACACTAAAACTAGATTTTCAAAGTAAAGAAACTAAACTCTTAAGTGACTTTTCCAATTTGAAAGCCTTAAAGAACAAGCTTGAAAATAAATTGTACACACAAGGCCAAACCATTCAAACTGCTCAAATGATGCATAAGCACATTAAGTTACGTGATGAACATAGCAATAAGGATGTAGGAGTGCCAAAAACTAATTTTCTTAGGAGCGTTAGTGCCTCTCAACCTGCCTTATATGATGCCAATGTGATGCTTACACCTAATCATCCCCCCCCCCTGATGTGCATAATAATGAGGAAATTAATGAAATCGAATCAGTGAATAGAGAAAGACTTGAGAATAAAATGAAGGATCCCAAGAGCAATAAAAACGTGTCAATGTCAAGCCCCATAATTACTATGAACAGAATCGATTGACGGTTTTTNTTATATGATGCCAATGTGATGCTTACACCTAATCATCCCCCCCCCCTGATGTGCATAATAATGAGGAAATTAATGAAATCGAATCAGTGAATAGAGAAAGACTTGAGAATAAAATGAAGGATCCCAAGAGCAATAAAAACGTGTCAATGTCAAGCCCCATAATTACTATGAACAGAATCGATTGACGGTTTTTGTGCCCCAAACTAGGTTAACACCAGAACAGATTTTTTGGTCTTCAGACGTTGAGAAAATGAAACTGAAAATCTTAAGTCCACAACTCCCCTTGAGATTGCAACTCCAACGGTGTATCCTCCCAATACACCAATGCACCTAGTTCAGTTAGCTCTTCCCACTCAATGTAAAACTCTTATTAGCATATACGTTCTGTATCAAATGTTTGCTGAATTTGACAAAACATGTAAAAAGAGAATTACACCAACTGGAATTACTGAAGGGGAAAGGGGGTTTGAATTAACAAAGAGTGTTACCTTACAGAAGTTATTCCGTTTTTTAAACAAATCAAAGAACATTTTGAAGGCATGCAAACGTCTCTTAAATCTGAGATTAATGAAATGAAAGATGTGTTTAAAAATCTGGAACTTGAAGGAAAACAAACTGTAATAGACCTTCAACACAGTGAAATTGCAAGGAAGAATGCCCTCATCATGAATGATAATTTAATTGCAAAGTGCAATGCTCAAGATGTGTTTTATACCGTTACTGATTCTTCTTTAACTGCTTGCCATTTTCATGAAATGTCTGTTGCATTAAATGTTTTTCAGAATCGTGTTGTTGAACTTGAGGGGGAGAATTTAAGACTGCAAGAAGAAATTCAAAACGATGATCATGATAACATGATCAGGAATTTTTCGAAATTAGAAGTTAATAATCTCAATTTGCAACAAAAAATTCAAGCTCATACTAACACGATTCAGAAGTTGAGGGCTCAAATTGCCCAATTGAAATCTCATAAGAGTGATGTGATTGAACCCCAGAAACCTCCGTGTTTAGATTCTCAAAATTTTCAACTTCAAAACATCATCAAACACCTCAAATAAGAAAATGATTGTTTTCAAGCTGAAAACTCAAAGGTCAAATAACATTACAAAGAGTTACATGATTCGATAAAGATCTCACATGATAAAACCAATGAGAAAGTAACGTCTTTGTTAAATGAAATTGAGAATCTAAAGAGTCAGGTGAAAGGGAAAAGCCTGTCACTGCGTGTGATAGCATTCTCTCCATGGTCGATAAATCTAAAAGAAATGCATGTGATGCTTTAAATATTCCTCTTCCTCTTAGGAACAATGCGTTACCTTAGGTATCTTAAAGATTGCCTTGACATGCTTTGTGAGAAGTTTGAAGAGGCTAGAATGATGAGACCTGCTGATTATTCCATCCTTGATGTTTATTATCTCACCAATAGATCATATGAACTCTTAGATTATGCCATTGGTACATGTCCCAAAGCTGTTAGCATGCGAGATAAGAATTGTGAACCGTCCTCTAAGGATAAGAACAAGCGTGTTGCCTTTAATGTACCCCTGACATCATCTGAACTTAACACACCCCATACCAAAAATCAAACAGCAATACCTCGATCTAATGTTCCCATCCTTAATTCTACAGGAGTAAACATTGACACTAAAGCTAGCGGGTCAAAGCCTAGTTGCAATACAAGGAATGATAGGACTTCGCCAGCTAAGAGTGCTCAAGGGAAGAAAGTAGAAGACCACCTTAGGAATAATAAGACTGATCTGAATGATATGAATCGTGTTGATTCTAGTATTAGCTCTAGGCGTACTGTAATTAATTCGAATTCTGATGCTATTTGTAAGATCCGTAATGACTGTTTAATTTCTGGTAATCATGATGAGTGTGTTAAGACATTTCTGAATGCTTCTAAATTACTCCCGGTCAATAATTCTTTGAATCATAAAATTGAAAACCGTGTTTGGAAGGCAATAGGAAGGAAGTTTTCTAATGTTGGCTATCATTGGAGACCCACTGGAAGAAAATTCACTTTAGGAAGTCAATGACCGTTAACTAATCTGCCCAATTCTAGGCTTTCCAATGTTAGGGTATGGAAGGGAACAGGCAGGACTTTTCCTCTAGGAACACAATGCGATAACCATAAGTCTAGTGCCTCCACATGTCATGATATGTCTAATGATACCACTGAACCTTCCACTTCTGTTATAAGTAATTATGCTTGTGCTAACCAATTGGATCCCACTTGTGTTTGGGGGTCCACGTTTTCCAGTTATCCATATCTGTCTGGTTTCAAATGCAGGTCGTACAAATCGTCCTATGGTATTTGGACTCAGGCTGCTCAAAACATATGACTGGGGATCGCTCGCGGCTCAGAAACTTCGTGAAAAAGTTTATCAGGACTGTTAGATTCGGGAATGATCATTTTGGGGCGATAATGGGTTATGGAGATTATGTGTTTGTTGACAGCGTGATTTCTAGGGTATACTATGTAGAAGGGCTTGGGCACAATTTGTTCTCCGTTGGTCAATTTTGTGACTCAGATCTTGAAGTTGCCTTCAGAAAACACACTTGTTTTGTTAGAAAATTGGATGGTGTGGATCTTCTGAAAGGTAGACGTGGCTCAAACCTCTACACAATATCCATTGAAGACATGATGCGGTCATCACCTATTTGCTTATTGTCTAAGGCATCCAAGAACAAGTCATGGTTGTGGCATCGTCATTTGAATCACTTGAACTTCGGTACCATCAATGAGCTCACTCGTAAAGATCTCGTTCGAGGCATGCCCCGGCTGAAATATGAAAAAGATCACCTTTGTTCCGCTTGTCAGCTAGGTAAAAGCAAGAAGCAATCTCACAAATCCAAAACTATCAACACCATTATGGAAGTTCTTCATACCCTTCACATGGATCTGTGTGGTCCAATGAGAGTGCAAAACATCTTTGGAAAGAAATATGTGTTAGTGATTGTTGATGACTACTCTCGATTTACATGGGTTAAGTTCCTCAGATCCAAGGATGAGACACCTGAAATCATCATCAAACTCATCAAGCAGCTGCAAGTTGGACTCAATAAAAATGTCAGATTCGTCCGAACAGATAACGCAACTGAGTTTGTTAATCAGCAACTTACTCAATTTTATGAAAACCTTGGAATTAGTCATCAAAGGAGTATACCTCGAACACCTCAACAGAATGGAGTCATTGAAAGACGAAACCGTACTCTTGTAGAGGCCGCACAAACCATGCTGATATACTCCAAAGCTCCTATGTTCCTCTCGGGAGAGGCAATTGCAACTGCTTGTTACACTCAGAACCGATCAATGATACATCCTCTTCATGGCAAAACCCCCTATGAGCTAGTGCATGAGAGAAAACCAGATCTTTCATTTCTTCGAGTGTTTGGTGCACTATGCTACCCAACCAATGATAGTGAAGACTTGGGAAAGCTCAAGGCAAAAGCTGATATTGGAATTTTTGTTGGATACACACCAAACAAGAAGGGTTATCGAATCTACAACAAAAGAACCCGACAAATCATGGAAACCATCCATGTCACGTTTGATGAGCTGTCCGAGCACACGGCTCCTGAATACTCCAGTTCTGGACCCGCATCTAATCTTTTGATTCCTGGACCAATTAGTTCGGCACTTGTACATTCTTCCACCACTAATGCTCCTTATGTGCCACCCACTAGTGAGGAGTTGAAGATCCAATGTATGATGAGTATTTTGAACCTCAACGGATAGTCGAACCAGAACCACAAGTCATAGGTCCTGATGCTGCTGCTAATGATGCACTTCAACCTACAAATGGGCCTTCCATCTCCATCTCTTTGAGTCAAAATGCTCCGTCATCCAGTCATACTCAACCCACTCTCACCGATCAACCTCCTTCAATTCCTCAAGGAGCCGCATCTGAAAATTCTTTTGAAGTGAATCCCTTTGCTCAAACACCTGATGAACCCTTTGTCAACATATTTGCCCCTGATCCATCCAATGAGGCAACCTCTTCGGAAGATTCAAATACTGCTACATCAGTCCTCAGTCATCAACTTCATGAGCATATCAGAAAATGGACAAATGATCACCCAATTGACAACATCATTGGTAATCCATCTCGCCCCGTATCCACACGTAGACAACTTGCAACAGATGCCTTGTGGTGCTTCGTCAGCTCCATACTGTCTAAAACTGAGCCGAAGGATTTTAAAGAAGCTTTGACTAAGGCATCCTGGTTCACTGCAATGCAAGATGAAATTCATGAATTTGACCGACTTGATGTATGGGAATTAGTGCCTCCTCCCGACTGTGCTATGATTATCGCTCTCAAGTGGATCTTCAAAGTGAAGCTTGACGAATATGGTGAAGTTCTGAAAAACAAGGCTCGGCTAGTGGCCAAAGGATACAGAAAAGAAGAGGGTATTGACTTTGAAGAATCATTCGCACCCGTGGCTAGAATTGAGGCCATCAGAATCTTTCTTGCAAATCAGCTAGTCAGAATATGATTGTCTACCATATGGATGTGAAGACTGCATTTCTTAATGGTCACTTAAAGGAAGTGGTATATGTAAGTCAACCAGAAGGATTTGTTGATCCTGAACGCCCTAATCATGTCTATCGCTTGAAGAAGGCACTCTATGGACTTAAACAGGCACCCAGAGCATGGTATGATACTCTATCCAAATTCCTTCTAGCCAACAAATTCACCAAGGGTGTTTTTGATCCTACATTGTTCACCAGAAAGTCGGGCAAGCATCTACTCCACGTTCAGATATATGTAGATGATATTATCTTCGCTTCTTCAGATCCTTTGGAATGTGATCATATCTCACAAGAAATGAGTACAGAATTCCAAATGTCCATGATGGGGCAAATGTCATTTTTCTTGGGGTTGCAAATCTCTCAAAATCCCCACGGTATCTTCATCAATCAATCCAAGTATGCTACTGAAATCTTCAANTTCGCTTCTTCAGATCCTTTGGAATGTGATCATATCTCACAAGAAATGAGTACAGAATTCCAAATGTCCATGATGGGGCAAATGTCATTTTTCTTGGGGTTGCAAATCTCTCAAAATCCCCACGGTATCTTCATCAATCAATCCAAGTATGCTACTGAAATCTTCAAGAAATTTGGATTTGAATCATGTGACTCTATTGACACTCCAATGGTAGAGAGATCAAAACTGGATGAGGATGTTGAGGGGACTCAAGTTGACCAAACGAAGTACCGTAGCATGATTGGATCCTTAATGTACGTCACAGCTAGTAGGCCAGATCTTCTATTTGCTGTTTGCATGTGTGCTCGTTATCAATCCAAACCCACCAAAAAGCACTTAGAAGCAGTCAAAAGGGTTTTCAGGTACCTTCAAGGGACTATTCACATGGGCCTTTGGTATCCTAAAGACACTGCTATGGCTCTCACTGCCTATTCTGATGCTGATCATGCGGGGTGTCAAGATACTCGTCGAAGTACGTCAGGTGGTGCTCAATTTCTAGGAGATAAGCTTGTTAGCTGGTCATCAAAGAAGCAAATGAGTACGTCGATCTCCTCCACTGAAGCTGAATACATTGCCATGTCATCTTGCTGTGCTTAAATCCTTTGGATGAGATCACAACTATCTGATTATGGCTTTGTATACAACAAAATTCCGATGTATTGTGACAACAAAAGTGCAATTGCTCTTTGCTGCAACAATGTCCAGCACTCCAGATCAAAGCACATTGATATTCGACATCATTTCATCAGGGAACAAGTGGAAAAAGGGATTGTGGAACTTTACTTTGTGAGGACTGAATTTCAGCTGCTGACATCTTTACTAAGGCACTTCCCAGAGAACGATTTCAATTCATTCTCCCGCATCTTGGAATGAAGAGTATCTCCCCTGAGTCACTCAAAAGGCTTTAGGAAGAAAATGACGAGTAATGGATTCGCTTCACATATACTTGTACATATTCTTTAAAACCAAAAAGAAAATACAAAAATATAAAAACCTAGAAAAACCATAAAAATCTGAAAAACACAAAATACCAAAAATAGCTTCATCCTAGGCATGTCTTCTGCTTATCGATAACATTTTAAGTTTCACTAAATGTCATTCTATAATGGCATGAGACTCTAAATGAAGCTCGAGCAGAAGTTATATTAACCAGTTAAAACATGTCTTTTCGGCTTGCTATTACTTCAGATAGCAACCCGCTCTTATCCCTGAGGAAAACATGTCGCCAAAAAGACGGTTGTTCCTCTCACTGGGTAATGTTCACTCGGGCATGGATTACTTTATATCCATGTTTCTTCGAAATGATGTACGTTTCAGTGCATCATCTCTAGTAAAAGAAGAGAAGTCTTCTTTCATCCCAAAATCTCTCTCTTTTATGATTCTTCAAGAGAGTTTTTGTGGTTTACAAGGTGGCTATTGGACTTAAATTTTCACAAATACCTTACCGCTCAACTTAATGACTCTAAAACTTTAAATAGAAAACGGGTCATTAATTGAGGGGGAGCGTATTTGCTCAAAATTTCTGCACCTTAAAAATTTTGTGCACCAGCAGCAGTGAAAAAGTGCCTCAAAAATCAGTACATGTTAAAATTTTACCACATTTTCTCCCATTTTTTATTTATAAACTCATTTAAATCAATTGGGATCACAAAATCTCAAATGATTTGAAATTTTTTGATCGGGGGAGAGAATGTGATTTAAATATGAAATCTGATTTATAATGTGATGTTTTTGGACTATAACGTACGCTCTCCCGTATGTGCTAAAATTTTTAAGGTTTTTAAATTTTAAACTTGAACCAATGCGCATATTGAGGGGGAGCAAAGTAGTTTGTGATGAATGAAAAATTTTGGCATCTCGTTTGAGCGTGGCTCAGATTCGACTCATGAATTGACGAAACAAAAACGTTTGAATTCGAAAGGATTTATCCAAGTAGAAAGTACCGTTTCGAGAAGCTCTTCTTAGATGTATATTTTGACGGGTCTAACTTCCTTTTTAAGGAATGTTAACAACTTCAAGTTAGTTATTAGGGCTAGTTATCACCTAAAAGCTGATAATGGATCCCTTTAACTAAGCAACATAAACGTGTCCCTAGGGTATATGTCTATTAAGAGTGGATCAATTCAAAAGTGCAACTCACCCCGACATGTGCAAATTTCTATCAAAAACCTATGAGCACATATTAAGGGGGAGCATTTGAAAAGTTACAAAACTCTCAAAGTGTTAACAAAATGTGTTTCTTTATCATAAACACTTTGAGAGAATTTTCAATGATTTGGTTATATGGCGATTGTGGAAAGATACCAAAAGACCGACCATTTTAATTTAATGCATGGAGTTATAAGGATGGTAAGGTTAGGTATATGCTCCCATGATCCACCAGAACCGGAGGGATCTTCCCAGGGACAATCCAATAGATAGATTAGAAGTCCTTAGGAATGATTAAAAAAAGAAGAAAAGTGAGAAAGGGAAGAGTGCCGATTGAGATTGAGCTAGGACTGGAACAAACCCAACAAGGTTCTAGTAATGAAGTCTCGGTAAGCACTGAAGGGGTTGAAGAATTAAAAAGAAATGAAATGAGAAAGGGTGAAAAGAAATAGCCCTCCAATTATTCAACCTTAGGGCAGAAACCGGGTTCAATTCATATGCTACTGATTGTTACTAAGGTAACATCGGTATTGAAGACAAGACGTCATGGACCCAGTGACGCACTGCACTAAACCTTCCAGCCACTCAAGTTCTCTTAAAAGAGCTTGTTTCATTCTCACGGGGAACCGGTGTAATCTATCAACTCATCTCTTAGAGATGGTTGATATTGAATCAGGAGACCCCTCCCTAGTCTCCGCATAGGATAACCAAATTTGCACTTATTGAGTCTAGAGCCACGAGATGGATCAAAAGATCTCTTAGGAACACTTAATCCTTCTACACTGGTTGTTCAACATCAAGGGCACCAGATGTAATATTTTGAGTCCTTCGCAGATCTTAGCAATCTGCCAAGAACACTTATGAGAGAATATACATATGTATTTCCCAGTGATTGAGTGGAAACTCCTGCCAGGGTCAACATCAAACAGCCTTGACAGCAGGTCACTTCGGTAATCTCTCGTGGATTACGCTTAGTATTCATGGTGGTGTTCCAAAAGGTCTACAGTCGTGGGGTGATCTCCAGCGACTCACCTAATCGTTGGTGTACTTCGGTATGTCAGTGAAAGCCCTTTCGGGGGCATCCGATTAGGAACGGCCTTATTAAGGATTAGAGAAAGTCTTCACACTATGCTGTTGACTATCTCGAAGTCCGAACTTGTAAGTATTGGTATGTTTATTACTAACCAATTTTCATGCAGCTCAACATACCAAAGTTATCACCTTCACCACCATCACTCTAGTTCCACATGCTCATACCGACATCTAAAAGGAGTATTCAGACCGATTCAACCATGGAGATTCACTCAACAAAGATGTATGGGCATGTGGGAAAGGCGTACTCCCACCAGAGACAAAGAAGTTGGCGGTTGCTGCTGATTGCTGAAAAGATGCCGATTCATCACCTCATGCTCACACTTCAACATCAAATTCAAAGAAATCATGATCATGGAATGGGCTTCAACTATGCTTCCACAACTCTGATGCAGAAGATCATGATCCAGAAAAGTGTGAGCATGACAACACAAAGATAGTCGCAACTTCACAATAGAGACACTTCTACTCAAAGATGACTTGAAGCTACTTATTTGGATGATGAACACGAAGCAATGCCAAAGATCATCCTACACATTAAGCAAGTCATCTAGAGTTCGCTGCTGAAAGCACAAAGTTCTTTACACAGAAGAATCAACAACTACGAGCTACAAAGATATCGACAAAGACCTCAATGCTGGAATTCAAGATTTAATTTCCAGGGTGACCTCCCTTAGGGGGAGATTGTTAGGAATACGTTTTTTCCTATAGAAGATTCGGTCACCCCAAGTATTTTAAAGCATTGTATAGCTCGTAGTATTTAATATAGTAGTTAATACGTAGCTTAGTTTAGTTAGTATTCGTGGTGTCGGGTCGGGTCTTTTATCCTCTGTCAGCCCGCTCCACAGCCTAGTAGAGGCATTCACCGCATGTAAGTATAAATACCCTCTCCCACCAAGGGAGAGGGTTGGACCTTCTCATAGTTTATTCAATAGTTCTTGTGTTTCTCTCACTAGAAAAGGCTCCCAACTTTCTTTCTCTCTCTAAACTTTCTTCTTCCTTTCTTTCTTTGTTATTCGATTTACACAACAAGAACCATACGTATTACATAGATTTTAGTGTCCTACATAGAAGGATCCATGTTGATTGCGCTTATAATTTACAATTTTCTTGCATGATAGGGTACAAACAAGTTTGCGTCAATTTCGTTCCTATTTTGCCAATAAACATAATGTTAAAAACCTTTTATAATTCTATCCTAAAAAAGAAGGTCGAATATAGAGGAAATAATGTGGTTGGAGCTTTTATGAAAGTGCCTATTTTTGTTGGAAAATTTGTTGTTGTCACTGACTTTGTAGTTGTTGAAGACAGGGATGCCTATCGTGATAAAGAGATGGGTGATGTGATTTTTGGCAAACCATTTTGTAAAGAGATCACTATTAATGCCAAAAGATTTGAAGGAAGAATCACCTTTCAAAGCGGAAGAGATATCGTCACTTTCGTGATGCCTCGCACTCACCCAAGTTTCAAACATGCCACTAACGAATATTATTATAAATTCTCACCATTTGTTTATGTAGATGAAAAGGACAAACAGAATGGGATCATTTACCCATACCAAAAGATGAAAGGATTCTACAAAGGAGTGCTGAAATTGGGACCCGAATATATACGAGATGAACCGATGAGAAATACATCATGAAGTGGCACTTAGGAATCGATGATGGAAAATAGAAGCTAAACATGAGTCTAACTTTAAGACTCTGGAATAAAGACAAGTGCTGACCGGGAGACAACCCGGAACTTTTTATCAATTTTCTATTTTGTGTCGAGTCTGTCAGACCTGAAGAAGATGCGGCGCATCTCCACCATGGAATGCGGCGTATCATCTGCACTGGTCATATCTTATTTTATTTTTTTGCATTTTTATTTTACGACTTTAAAACATTCTGTCAGTTTATTTAATGCGGCGCATCCCTGTTTAAGGATACGACGCATCTTTTATTCTGATTCGTATTAATTCCAGGCTCGATACGGCGCATCTTCTTGCATAGGATGCGGCGTATCGACTGACCTGATGATTTTCAATTTTTATTTTTTTTAGGTTTTATTTTTACTAACTACTAATGTATTATGCAAGTTCGTACCTTCTTAACTCAGGTGTGTTAAAGTCTAGGTGGTATTGTAGATTCCTGCACTTTTTGTGGAAACATCATTCATGAAGCTTAAACGTTCTAATCCACAAGAAAGTTGATCTTTGCTCGTAAACGCATAATGGAGGATCATTCCGAGCAAATATCAGGGAAGTTTTTCTGTTCTAATTCTTTTATTTTCTAGTTTTTGAACCTTTAAAACAAACAACGAGGACGTTGTTTAACTTAAGTGGGGGGATGGAGAATTAGAACGCTTACTTGTCCAAACTTTTTAAAATATGCTTAAAATGCACTTAATATATTAAAATTTAAAAAATTTTAGCGTGTTTTTGTTTAAGTTTAAATTACATAGCCGCACACATAACATTATTTTTGCCTAAAATCAAAAACTTTAGTGTGCTGGTGACTTGTAAACTTTAGAACTTGGCTTGTATACTATTCGAGACCACCATAATGAGTATTATCAATATAATTGGAGTGACTTGTCTAACTTGGTAAAATTCTAGGATTACACCCAAAAAGCCTTTTGTGGAAAACTAGAAGGGGGGGTTGAATAGTTTTCCCCTCTTTTTCGTTTTATAAAATGTTTGTTTGAAAAACCTTCAATTAGAGTTTATTATGAAAACAATATATAATCAATATGATTAATTATATATTTGTACTTTTGAGTTTGTTTTCAAAACTTAGTTTTATGAATAAAGCTTTGGTTGATCTTTATGTGAATATGTTTTCCTTTTGAAATCTTAAAACGTTTTGTATCAAATCATCTATTAAGTTAAACTCAATGTGAGGAGTGTGAATAATTATGTAGTCGATCATATCATATAATTATGCACATCATCACAATATTAACTTGCAACTATAACACAATCAATCATCATGACAATATAAGCAACACCCAACACATATATGCAAGCATAGATATAAAGCGATAAATGCAAGAGTAAATGTAAAGAGATAAG
>LBNU01039306.1:138194-152725 GCA_014162995.1 Artemisia annua
GGAGATATCACCACTATTTGTTGTTGTATATTATATTTATGATTGAATGGGAGTTGGCCAATACAGTAACGCCAACTAAGGTTATTCTTTGTTTAAGATTTTATTGAGTATAATTCATGTCTACCTAAAGCGTGAATTACATGAGTCAAAAGCGTGAGTTATTCAATGATATGAGTCTTATTCATGGGATGGTTGGAAAAGTAATTAACCACACTTAGGATTTTAATCTATTTGTTTTGTTCATTTTTATTTTACACCAATTTATATCCCAAATATTATCCATACCCTATATCATTCTTCATCCGAACCTTTGATTTATTGAGATTAGGGATTTGAACAATCTTAAGTATCGTAGTCGTGGATTCGGCTATGTATTTATGATTTTGTCGCCCTTTTTTATATAATATTATTGGTAAAGATTACTTAGTCCTATCTTTAGCCTATTCGAGTTAAGGAATTGAGCAATTGCGAGTATCGTGGTCGTGGATTCAATCATGTATTTGTGATTTTGTCGCCTTTTCTAGAATATGAAATCGATAGAGATTAAAAAGGATGATCAACCCTTAACCAACTAACCCATTTTACCGCTTTAGACTTGTTACTCCTTGGCTTTAGTGGGGGAGATGCGTATACTTGTCAAGCTTATGATAGAATATTCGTCACAACTAGCAACTAAACGATTTAGAATTGTTTTATATTGAAAAAAAATTATTTTGTTTCTACTTCGTTAAGTGGTTGGTTGTGTGATTATGATTAAACGAATACGTGCTTAACTATTAAAAACAAATCCTAATACCTTTTAGGATACATTTTCATAAGATTAAATTTAAGGTTTACTTTGGGACAAGTAAAGTTCAAGTGGGGGGATATTTGATGAACTCAAATAAGTACACTTTATTATCATCATTTATCCTATTTAATTAACTTGTTTTACTTTATTATATATGAGAATCGGTGCTTTAATGTTTACTTTAGTGATTCTCAGGTAAAAACAGGTAAAAGGTGAAACTTGGCGATTTTGGACTAATTACGGAGCAAAATGAGCAAGATGTCAAAAGTCTACTGAAACCCAGAAGATGCGCCGTATCTAACTCAAAAGATACGCCGCAATATCATACTTAGATGAATTCAAAGACCATTGCCTGACTTTGAAGATTGCGCCGCATGGAATTATACCATGCGCCGCATATGAAACTTTGGTCAAAGAAGAAGATCAAGCTCGTTCTACTCCAGATACGCCGCATCACACAATTGACATACGGCGTATCACTATCAAGACTTCACCAGAAACAATCCAAGAAAACTGAAGGACATGCGCCGCATAAAGATTCAAGTTACGCCGCATCTAAAGGTGGTGTACGAATATTCCAGAATATAATAAGCTTGGACCCCACGCGAAGTTAAGTCAATGCGCCGCATCTAATCATTACATAAGCCGCATCGAACCCTCAGACAGAAACTATAAATACCCCAAGACCTAGACGAATTTTGTGTGCACCATAACCCTAAGGAGGCAAATTCAGACGAACAAGCAACACAAGACACACCCCAAACGAAGATCTTAGAGCTGTAAGAAGGTCCTGCATGTACTTAATTCATTAAGTAGTTTTGTTTTATTGTAATAGTAAGCTTTAATTCATCAGGATTGATGGCCGGTAGTTTGTGAGTACGCAAAATCAAATGCCTGCCTTAAAATTGCTTTCCCATCGATTAAAGTTTATATGTTTGATGTCTTTGGTGAACTTATATTAGTGCATTGATTACCTCTGTGTCTAGCTGAGCACTGCTTGGGCTGCCATACCCCTTCCTCGCCTATTTAATTCGATGTCTTTGGATAAGTAGGATATTCATAAGTAATCATTAAGGGTTTACTCGCCGATATAATGAAACCAACGAGTATGGGCTTATTATATACATTTCATACTACCTCCGTCCCAAAATAAGTGTCCAGTTTGACTTTTCAGAGTCAAACTGTCTCAACTTTGACCTTAACTATTTTTTGTATGTTATATAATATTTGATGCAAAATATATAAATGGATTTAGTTTTAAGTGTATTTTTCGATGGCATAACTTTTTATCAAGTATTATATAACACACAAAAAATATTTAAGGTAAAAGTTGAACCAGTTTGACTCTAAAAAGTCAAACTGGATATTTATTTTGGGACGGAGGGAGTATAAAACTAGCAATAAAACAAGTGAGAAGCTACTTAATTATCAGGACAGGTCTTCTTATTGTCTCTATTATCTATCTGTGTACGTGTATGCTATTCGCTGATTTGTTCTCATTAGCATTTACTGTTTAATTAAATAACCAAACTGTGCCAGTCTCTCAGGCTGAACTCTTTTCGTTAGATTAGACTGTAAAGCTAACTTAGATATTAAAATACTGATTAGGATAACCAGATAATACGTTCCACTCTTAGTGATCGACACTCTGCTTACCATTATATACAAACTGACCAGGTACACTGCTCGTTAAGTGTGTGTGTTATTGATAAGTCAGCTAAATATAAATGTAAAACTTGAATAGGCATCAACATTACTAAACCGCAACGACACATCACGCGCATCAGCAAGCAATCATGAACAAGATATACAAGCAAGAGATGACTGGTGATCACTCCTAAAAATAACTATCTAACATATTAAGAATCCATTTCGACCTATAGTTCTCAATATATCAAATGCATTAAGGATGGTTCATAACAGAAGTATACATAAGCCAATTTCCTCATCAAGTTCGTTAGACATGAGATAAGGCATTAAACAAGATCATGGATGGGTTGATAAACATTTTGTTGACCAATTCCTACAAGGTAAACACCAAGTTACCATAGATAAACACCTTGAAATAATACCAAAGTGGCAGACCCTTTCGACCTACTTCTACCACAGAGATACATCAAACATTCAACAATGATCCAAGCATAATCTCATCAATTAAACTTAAGCATAGTATCAAATAGCAAGCGTACATTACATTGTAAACAACCATATAACTACATCACCCAAATAATCATAAGAACGACTACTCCATTATCTTAGTAACAAAACACATATCATTCGACATAGATTTCATAAACTTCATAATATAATTCATAAAAATAGAGAATTGTACCAAAGTGATTACAACGAAAGAACAAATGGTTTCACAGAGAAAACTCTCTTGGCTCGTTCTCCTACCCTCTGTCACAGTAATAGGATTACAATTCAACCTTGATATGGTGAACTTGGTATGAGTTCACCAATATCACTTTGTATACTTTCCCCTACTAATCTAGATGTTGCTCCGTTCTTCTGGTTCGTTCCTTCCAATTTATAGACTTCACTTGACCTAGTTTAACTCCAGAGTTCAGTAATTGAGGACAAGAGATCGGCCTCATAATGAATGCAATCAATAACTCTGCCTTTATAACTAACAAGATAAGTGTGCTGTACTCCGCAGAAAGTATGCCGTACTTCGTGTAGATTCAATCTCATTTACCCGCCAAGCAAGTACGCCGCACATAGTCTTAAGACCGGCGTACTCGGGTCTTTCATATTTGTATTTTCATTCCAAGTCTTTTCTTTTATCGTAGTTGTTACTTTATCGTCCTTTAAGTGGTATTTCTAACTTCCTTCTCTCGTTCAATCCTGCAACCAGATTAGTGCCAATTCTACACAAATAACATGATATTCTATGTAATATAATAGTATATAATATATAATCGATGGGATAAATATGTATAATAAGAGCGTTATCAATCATTTATATTCTTTGTATCGAATTCATGTTTTCATTAATTATGTTAAACATTTATTTTTATGCATTTATGAGTTTGAGTGGCTAAACACTTTGGTGTTAGCCTCGTTATGAAATTGTTATTAATATGATTTAGTTTTCTCGCATTTGTATCGTTTTATTTGTATACTTTCTTAGCATGTCTTAGGACACCTTTGTTTCGGTAGTATTGATGTTTGGTAGTTCCATTGAAGCTAGGAGAATTGACCATAGGACCCATAGTAGATGAGGGTGTGTTTAGTGATAGGAATTGACCATAGGACTATCACTATTCGTATGGAAATTTCAACGAACGACCACCTACCAAACTGATTTGCTTAAGGAATTAGGGGGATCTAAGTTCCGACCGGCCGGATCCCATTAGACTATTCTAAGTTAGTAGAGGCGCTTAATGACTCTTTCACCTTGTATTTGCTAGCTAACTCTTGTAATCATTAGGTTACAGAATAGAGCAACGTGAAAGATAGGATTAAACGATTTGACCATCTGAGTCTATCGACTTGAATTCCCAGATAAAACGATGGGATGCACTTAATAGAAAACTAGTCATATTAATAACAAGAGTAGTAATTAGGTTGATACTTCTCTCCCAACTCCTTTATTTGTTTACTTTCTTTTTGTATTTATTTCATTTCATTAGTTTACTTAATCAATTATTAAAACCCTCTTTAAAACAAGTGACATTAGACTTAGATATTATCCACACGCATAGCTCTTGGGACGAACTCGGCTTTACCATTAGCTATACCATACACGACCGGGTACACTGCCCGATAGTGCATTAGGTAGACCTTAAGTAGATGAGCAATTTATAAATTTCAAACCTGGTCGGTAAATCCTGCATCAAGTTTTTGTAAACCCTGGTCAAAAATCCTGCATCAGTGTTTGTTCTAGAAAATGAAAAAACATGGGCAGCATGGCTTTTATAGCTGAGGTGGTCAGTGAAGCAGGTATATTACTTGGAGATCAAATTAAAGATTCATCAGCAGAAATGAGTGAAGGTATAAAGCTTTAAGTTGAGTTAAAAAATAAAACAAACCTCATCACTTGTGAGCTTCAAAAAATGGAAAGGTTTAGAGCAATTAGAAAGATAAAAAGTGAACCCAATAGCGTGTTGACTTTTTGGGATTTGAAAGAAGACGAAAAGGAGTGGGTGTGTTTCATGTTGTCAGAATGAGTTTGACTTTCATAATCTGTAGGAATGATATGTAGTGTCGTTATTATAACTTATATGTGTCTTTTTGGGTGTTTAATTCGGTAATATCTGGGAATGATTTGTAGTGTCCTTATTATAACTTGTTATGTGTCTTTTTGGGTCCTTAAGTTAGTAATGTGTGTGAATGATGTAGTGTTGTTATTGTAACCCGTAATGTGTCTCTTTGGGGTGCTTAAGTTGCTCTTTGTAATATATAGTTGTGTTTAAGAACTTATGATCATGGTGATGAACCTTTTGTACTTAACATTTTGAAAACTTTCGTTTTATTTTGATAGAATGTGTTTGTAGTATTATTTTAAGCCACGCTTTTATAGTCATGTATGGTATTTATATTGGTTTAGCTATTATTTAACATATATGACGGACAAAAAAAATCACACACATTAATGGGTGATTTTGTAAATCTAAACTAAAATTCCTTTAAAACCAAATAGGATTATGTAAATGAATTTGTACTCAATGATATTAGATTATGCCAACCAAACACATGACAAATTTAACAATACAAATTACAATCATCCCGATTATAATTCATTTGACAGATTACAATTACATCGAAAACATTCAGCGAACCAAACGGCCCCTAAAAGTGCTGCACCAAACATGCCCTACACTTAAAAGCCTCCGATTGTTGGACACTTTAAAACTTTAAAATGTGACAAGCCATTTCCATTTCCACCAAACAAACACCCCCTAAAACATGCATAACTACAGTGTTACCGATAGTTTGGGGCAGGCATATTTCCATTAAAAAATAGTTCGTCGTCACACGCCCGGAGAAAGCATCTTGTTCATCAGCATAAAATAAATTCCACCTGAATAAACAATTACCAATCCACTTACATAAAAAAAAAAAAAAAAAAAAAAAAAAAAAAAAAAAAAAAAAAAAAAAAAAAAAAAAAAAAAAAAAAAAAAAAAAAAAAAAAAAGGCATCATCTCTTTGTCTTCCAATCTCACCTAACCCTCCCCACTCAATCACCAGCACTCTTACACTCCCTCATACTCACTTGTTCCGTCGTGTTTCCGTCATTTCAACCCGAAATTTCGTTACAAAAACTTGGTCTCGGGAAGTTAATTGTAGAAGAAAAGTAAGTGTTGCAAAGATGTCGTCAGCTGTTAATGATGAGAAACACTCGTATGATGTGGTTGTGGTTGGTGCTGGGATTATTGGGCTGACTATTGCTAGGCAGTTTTTGATCGGTTGCGGTTGTTGACGCTCATGTCCCGTGCTATGGTGCTACTGGTGCAGGTGCATTGTCAGTTCATTTTTATACTAGTTCGTTAGCTTTTTCGGCTTGTTATTTTAACTGATATGAATGCCTAGATATGCTAATTCCTAACTTTCGAATTTAGTTATGAGCGTATAGCGCCGGGCTAATGAGCTTATATAAAATTTGGAAAACCAATAAGCTCATTTATTAAATTGCGATTATGAACTAAAATATGATATAAGCTCATAAGACTTACTTATAAGCTATGACAAACACCGCCTAGTCTTCTTAGTTTTTCGCAAATGCAGCTGGTCAATTTTCTCCTTGTCCTGGCTACTAAAAGTAACTACTTACAGACTGTAAAAAAAGTATTATTGGTGACATATGCATTTTTGTGAGGTATGATTATTTACGTTAGGCAATAAAATTTCCTAGCTCTGCCTGTGGTGGCTGTGGTAAGGGAGCTTATAGAAAGACATTATGTTGGGAATTTACAACAGTGTTATAAAACTTGGATAATTGGATTACAAATTTGCAAGGCTAAGTAATTGATGATTACTCACTACAAGGTCAGTGGCCGAGGCAAATCACCATAAAAATGAGTTTGGTCAAAATTCGATCAAAAATATGTTTGAAATATTAGAAAAATTGTGTTAATGTTCCTATAGATATTTCTAGGGTCCTATAGGCAATATGTAATACACATGCTTTCAAAGTTTATGTATAAAAATCCAGTCAGAGTACTCCCTGCCTAGAATGATTACTCGCTACAAGGTAGCCAACCGATTGAATAGTCGATCATCACCTAGCGAGTTATACAACCATGATTTACATGCATGTTGGAATAACTTTGTTTAGCTACATTTTTTTTTTTTTTTTCCTGACTAAACTATATCATTGATTATGGGATCACGTCACCTTTATGTTTATTTGGCTTTTGCATTGATGTTAGGACAGGGCTATATATGGATGGTACATAAGGTTCCGGGTAGTGAAAAATGGGATTTAGCAATGAGAAGCCGTCAATTATGGGAGAAATTTGCTGATGATATTGAGCATCAAGGAGGTGATCCTCAAGAGGTCCTTGGCTGGAAGAAGACTGGTACAATCTTATGTTGATGTTATATTTATATCGAGTTACCACTGATTGTTCCCTTTTATATACTACTAATTTTGAATTCTGCCAAAGAAATTTAAGTTAGGATCACTAATAGTAACATATACGTATTTATATATAAACAGGAAGCTTGTTGGTTGGTAAAACCTCACAGGAAATGGAAACACTGAAAGGGAAGGTAGATCAACTATCTAAAGCTGGCCTCAGGGCAGAGCTCTTGTCTAGCACTGATTTACTGGAGGTGGAACCTGCACTTGTGATTGATGAAGAAGGTGGGGCCGCCTTTTGCCCAGATGACTACCAAATGGATGCTAGGCGTTCAGTTGCGTATATAGAAAAGGTAATCGTAATTTCCATTTGGCGAATATAATGCTTCAGATACTTGCTTAGATTTAGTTAACTAATGGATGATTGGATGTCATACAGGAGAACAGGAAGTATGCAACCGAAGGAAGATATGCAGAGTATTATAATCAACCAGTGACTGGGTTGTTGAGGTAACATGGTAAATGATTTGCTGAAGTTTGTATATATATTTTACATGTATGATGTATCTGTTATAGATTGATAAATGTTCTTTTAGGTCTGGCAATGGGAAGGTTGAAGCTGTTCAAACTTCGAAAAACTTGTTGTGTAGCAAGAAAGCCATAGTAATTTCCAGTGGATGCTGGACAGGATCTTTGATGCAAGACCTGATTAGGGATTCGGATATTGAATTTGATATCCCTGTAAAGCCTCGAAAGGTTAGAATTAAACTCCTAGTTAAAGATTTGCTCATATGCACCATAAATTTGCTGTCTGTATTGCAAATTTTGCCATAATTTTGATTTAATATATTTGACGGGTCTGAATTGGATTGTCTATATCACGGTCACTGATATCTTTAAAATTGAAAAGAGACGCTTAATGTGTTATCTTATTCTTTGCAAACAAGGTCATCTACTGGTTATAGAGAATTTCAATTCCTTCAAATTAAATCACGGTCTAATGGAGGTAGGGTATGTTGGTCATCAAGATTCAACTTTCAAACCCAAAAATTTTGATGCCGAGACTTCGTCTATTTCAATGACTGCGACAATGGATACTTTGGGAAATCTCATTCTTGGTAAGTCTAATATTTAAATTTACCTCATACCCTTCTAATGAATTTCTGATTCATTTTCGGCTGTATAATTACTAAAATGTCCACTATCTTATCATATAACTGCATTAATTGCAGGAAGCAGCAGACAGTTTGTTGGATTCAACACAGAAATAAACGAGCAGATCATCAATAAGATATGGGAACGTGCAGGGGAGTTCTTTCCTTCTTTAAAAGCGTTGTCACTAACAGATTTAGATTGTGATTGTTTTTATGTAAAAAGTCTGAACATCATCTGATATCTGAATCGGTCAGACATCTTTGAATTCAAGGTGTTTGTTTTCTTCCAAAGTTCAGATGCTAAAATCTCTGAACAACCTCTTTTTCGGTAAGAGGTTGGGTGACATCTAATTATGACAACCTATAAAGGCTACCAACAAATGACCCCTGCTCACTTTTGTTCATTTCTTTACTATTATTTCCATCCCAAAAGTCTTTTTCTTTCTGTCGTTACTTGGTGCTATGGCCCTATTTTATTTTAAACACTTTATTACTACTACTGATTTTACCCTCAAGTCACTTTTGTTCATTTCTTTACTATTAAACTTGTTTTGATTTGGTATCTATTTAAATGGTGTTCGTTATACCTAGAAATAAATAAATATTGTAGCTTTTGAAGTTTGCAAATGTAATAGCAACACCATGTATGTATTTATAGTTGAATAAATTAAATGTAAAATATATTAGTACATTAGCATTAGATTCGAAGATGAACTAAACACAATTAGATTAGAAAATGACTTAAACACAATATTTAAATATATATCATGACAAAAAAAATGACGATTTAAAGCATTCAGATGTTTATTAAAAAACAAACAATCTTATATGAATCAGATTCAGACTTTTCAGCCATCTTTTAACATTCAGATGTGATATTCAGATTCAGATTTGTAACCTCTGAAAAAACAAACACCACCTAAAGCAGAAAAGTCAGAGTTGGGCTAAGACCTTTCAGTAAGTCTACACTACAAATTTGCAGACGACTTAAATTATTTGGCTTGTACAATAACCAGAAATTTGTATATCTTAAACTGATATGATAATCTGATATATTAGTGCCTGGTGGTAAGCCTATGATTGGACCTTTTCCTGGATTGTCAAATGTTTTCGTTGCTGCAGGCCATGAGGGAGAAGGATTGACTTTGGTATACTTTCAGTACTCTTAAGAAAATATTATTTTGTACTATATATAATGCAAGGTCAAAAACTCTACAAGTTAATATAGTAGATACATCTGTCATCGAGATTTCTTGAAAGGGGTTGTTATTCTAAACTTCTTACATGAAAGTGTGAGTGATTGACTTTTGATACCATCGACTTGACCTTTATATTAAATAAACCATTATTCTTGTTTTAAAATGAAAAAATGATGCTATGTTTGAAATAAATGAGTGAATTTTGGTCAATTTAAGTTGATTCTAGAAAAGAATGCCCTTATTATGAGCAATTGGCTATTTTTATGATCTCACCATTTGAAATTTCAACAGATATGCATCCAAGTTTATTTTGCACCTTTTTCATCTAATTTCTTTGTGGTTCTCAACAGGCTTTAGGAACTGCTGAAATGGTTGCCGATATGGTTTTGGGTAATCCCAGCAAAGTTGATGATGCGCCCTATGCATTGCATGGTCATAATTCTTGATCACAGGTGAAGCTTAAGATATGTCGACTATAAGTTGTTATCTAGGATTTATCAAATATGAAGCCATCTTCCACTCCATCAGTTCCATTGTTATTCATGTTTATGAAAATTTCTTTTGTTTCTCCTTATGCTAATGATACAGTCGGTTAAAGGTTCTATGTGTGTACTCTTTTATTGTTAGTTGATGTTAAGAAAGCCAATTCACATCATATTGTACCGCCTATGTAACAGCTAGCATGTGTTCTTGTGATTTGGATCTTCTGAGTTGCTGACAAAGAGACCGTGTCTTTCTTACAAGAAGCCGTTGGGTACACAAAAGTAGAGAAGTTACTGCTAGCATAAACTGGCAGCTGAAACGTGGACTTTCAACATGGTACCATAACAGGAGTATAAACCGTACCCCGAGAATGTGCTATCACAAGACAAAATGTGTTAGGCTAGTTTGATGATGAAAGACTGTCTTTGTAAAATAGTTTTAAAAGCTAATAAGAAATGTAGCCAGCTCGATCCATATCTTAGTTTTCGTGTCCTTAAAGATTTTCAGTTGGCTTAATTATAATTTCAGTTCATTATGGATAGCATAAACTAGTACTGCAAGCAGAAGATGGTAAAATTGTACGGTTTTGAATTCACGATCCACTAAATTATGTGTTTTGTTGATCTCAAAATGTCATTTCGGCCCTTGGCAGGACTCCTTCAGGTTCAGCATCCTATACGTAATCCATCGTGCATATAAACTGTTTACTTATGTAAGATAGTTCTATAGTTCCATTGATTTTTGTGAGTTTATAGTTAATTCATCATGTTATTTATGTCACTATTTTTATCAATTGACAGTTGGATACATGTTCCCCAAATAAAAATCAGGTTCTAGTCTTGAACCGAATTAAACTATTGAATAAAACTGATATCGTAATTACAAGGTATCGTAATTAGCGATGAGGTAGAGATCTATGCTAAACAAGTATCACTTAAAAAACAAATAATTCAATCTCAACTATCCATCCACCTTTCATCTAATGGCTAATATCAAATAAAAAAATAACAAAGGGAGGGTAAAATTTGCATTTTAGCCAATTTAATATAAAAGACCAATTTCCACCTTTTTTTTAAAAACAACATATCTTGCAAACGGTAAATCTTCAAGCTACGAAAAATACACCATCGCGACGAGAAAAAAATTATCTTTCTATAGATACGCATTGTTATATACTTTCGACGAACTTTTTTTTCAAAATTCCGTCCAGAAAAATCCCACGGGATTCGTAAAAAATCCCATGGGATTCGTAAAAAGACTATTTTTTTCAAAATTTCCGTCCAGAAAAATCCCACGGGATTCGTAAAAAATCCCATGAGATTCGTAAAAAGACGATTTTTTTTTTTCAAAATTTCCGTCCAGAAAAATCCCGCGGGATTCGTAAAAAGACGATTTTTTTTTTCAAAATTTCCGTTCAGAAAAATCCCACGGGATTCGTAAAAAGACGATAAATCACAAAGGATTCGGTATGAATCCCATGGGATTCTTTGGTGCTTCCCATGGGATTCATTGTGAATCCCATGGGATTTTTTGGTGCATCACATAAGAATTTTTTAGTATTTCACCATATGAAAAATTGTATTACAAAAAATATATACAACATTCAAAAAATCTAAATAAAAAATTACGCATGTCATGCGTGGGATCTCTCATGAAGCGTACCTTTTTGCTTCCACATTTCAAATTCTCTATTAAAAAGAATATCGGAGTTATATGTCGAATAAAGAAAAAGTCAAAAACAAATTTGTTAATATTATCTCTTCATAATAGTTGCACTATCATTGGTTTAACCAATTTGGTTATTATACGCGTCCTTCAAAGCCCAAAGTATATCAAATGCCATCATCACTCTCAAATGCCATCTGATCATTAAACGAATCATACATCGAATTCAGTCCACATTCATCCTCCAGATCCAAAAACGGTACATCACAAACACATTCTATTAAACACTTTAATTTTTAATAAATTTAATCGATCAAATTGAATTTGATTTTTATAAAAACAGATGTTAACGAAGCCCGAAACGAAGAGTAACCGAGTTAAAGGCTTACTTCTGATGGATAGCGGATCATCAGGTGTTGGATCCGGTATGCTGCTGCTGCTGACGTGGCGGTGTCGTCACAGGTGACGAGACAGAAAGCAACTGCTGGATTCGGTATGGCTTGCAGGGGTGGTTGGGGATATGAGGATTTGAGAGTGAGATTAGAGAGATGAGTGTGTGTACAGTGTGTGTTTGTAAGGGGTTAGGTAGAAACTATGGAATGACTAAAATGCCCCCTCAGTATATTTGTTCATTTTAATCTAAACCATTGGATGGAAGAATGATGGATGGTTGAGATCTTGTTATTTGTTCTTTAGATAAATGTTGTTTCGTATTGAACTTTTGTCAATTAGCGATTGGACTTATTTAAGTTAGTAATTAAACACCGTGCGAATAGATTTGGGCTAAAGACAACGGAGTGATGGATCAAAAATCTTGGTGAAAATTTTCGGTTACAGCTTATCTTGGAAATAAAGTTAGAAATATTTTTATTTGATAATAATAAATCTTTTCTAACAGACTAGAACGGTACCCGCGTAATGCGGCGGCGGGTACCGTGTGATTATATTTTGCGTTATTTGGTTACACTTTTAGTTGTCTTCATGCTTTATAAGTAGAGATATTAGAGATGCTTAAGTCAAATAATTTTAGTTTGAACAACCAACCGCTTCCTAACAAACTTTCTTATCAACTTGCTTCCTAACAAATTAACTTTGAAATCTTTCCATAATAAGCAAGAAAAAAATCTGAATTTTAAGACTTTCTAATTATAGAATAGTCCCCAAATTCATTATAATGTAGTATAGATAAGTTTCTTAGATAAGAATTAAATCTTCTAACTTATTAAGTCCTATAAATAAGATTAAGTTTTTAACATAATTCATGAATTTATTAACCCTAAAAACCTAGGGGTGTTCATGGTTCGGGTAATAAACCGAAAACCGAACCGAACCGGAAAAAAACCGAACCGAACTTATAACCGAACCGAATTTGTCAAAACCGAATTGAACCGAATTAAAAATTCGGTTTTCGGTTTGGACATGGGTTTAGCCATCTGAACCGGAAACCGAACCGAAAACCGAATTTATATAAATGTATATATATTTTTAAATATTTATATTATATTATATATAAAAAATGTCCATTAAAATTTTATACTAATATAAAAAGCATTTTTTATGCTTGAAATATTTTTTTTTTTGCCAAAAATATATATAATTAAAAATATTTTTTTATGCTTGAAAATAGACTCATTTAAATTCCAAAAGGATGATAAAGTATCTATACACAATTGAGATTTTTGGAACTTAAAACAAAAGCAAGTTGTTTCAAATCAAGAGAAATATCAAACCAACAATAATACCATCAAACATCTAAAAGGAAATGTCACATGCTTTAACTCACCAACTATTAAGAACATCATCCTAGTCTTTATATTGATAGTTGCATGACTTACTTGAGTGCTTTTTGTGATAGATGATTATATGCCTACTACTAGTGATTGTTTGTATGTGATTATGTAACATTTGCTACTTATGATGGTATGCTTAGCAATATGTTATGCTCACTTGTCGTAATGATTAATTGATGATAGGGTTGATATTATGTGGTTGCATGCTTACTTGTTAGTGTTATTAAGCAATGATATGAAAAGTATAAATGCATGAAAAACATGTTTTAAATACTTCTTGCTTATGTGTTTACCTACAAAGATATTTCCTACATGCTATATGCTTAGTAGTTTTATGAGAAATGTGCTTACATGCCTACTTGCCTTGATTTCATGCTTGTTGCTAACATGCTAATTTCTTGCAAAGTGTGTATATCGTAAGCTCACAACACCAACACATGATCTTTAATTAGAAATAATGTGCTTAATTGCATAATATGAACTTTTACACTATCCACTTGTGATCATTCGTTATGCATGCATCTTCCAAATTTTAAGTTTGAAGTAATTGAAGGAAATGTGAATGGCGCACATCTTCATGTTTTTCTAGATCTAGGATAATCTAGGGAATCTAGATTGTACTTGATTTAGATAATATTAAGCTCTTAAAGCTTAATTCATGCGCTTAGGAATTAAATGTAAGGCATGAATGGGATTATAATTAATTTGTTTCCTAAAATAATGGATATGTTGTAGTTTTTGAGGTCACTATAACATCATAAAGGGGTTAACTTTGAGCAGTTGTGTTAATCTAGGGGAGAGTAATATGCGGTGTTATTTACTTTCTTAGGAATCCCCTTATGCCATGACTTGTTATTTGGAAATAACTTGTGTTTAGGTCATTCGTATAATTGGCATAATTAAGGTATTGAGTATGATTGCCTT
>LBNU01039306.1:161328-181605 GCA_014162995.1 Artemisia annua
GGTATCCTATGAGGTATCATTAATCTACCCTTATTTACCCCCCCCCCCAAAGGTAAGACCATAACATCCCCATAGTCACAGAAACTTGCAGAGGACACATTTTCTTTGTTCTGCACCCCAATTTCTTAGCAGTCTGCACATCTATGAAATTGTGTGTACTACCACAGTCCATAAGTACATGTACCCCTTGTCTCCCAACCACACCTTTAACTCTCATAGTTTGGTAATTATACACCCAAGTTAGTGCATTTAGTGAAATTTGAGCTACCATTTCATTACTGTGTTAAATTTCAACATTTTGTTCATACCCACCCATTTGAACCATTTCATCATTAGTCAACTCCTCTTCCACATTTCAAATTCCTCGTCTACCACGACTTGCAAAGAGTGTAATTGACTACTACATTTGTATTCAGGCACATATTTTTTTTATCACAATAGAAACAAAGATTTTTAGCCCTTTTGTCCTCTAATTCTTTTTGGGTCAATCTTTTATAGGATGTTTGGTTCTGCCTATAACTACTTCCATGTTGACATAACAAGTGTTATTAGGTCTAGACACATAAGTATTACTCATGTTTGGATAATTATTCACTGGATTATCTTTAGGAGTGGGTAAAACAGGATTTACCTTTGCTTAGTGACCAATTAGTGCTTTCTTGCATCTTTGCCAAACAGTAGATAGTTAGTCACCTTGAACATCCTTATAAGCATACTTATCTCCTTCTTTAGCCCTCCAATGGACAGACTAACTGCATAGGATTCAGTCAAATCCAGCCTATTTAAAAGAGCTTCAAACAATTCTTGATACTGCTGCACAGACCCTTCTTGTTTCAAATTCTTAATTTCAACCATAGGATCTTCATACAAGTCCCAAACCTCTTCAAGACCTCTTGCTCATACTGATCCCATGGAGCCATTTCGTCATACCTATTCATAAACTGTTGATGCCACACTAGTGCTTTATCATACACATTGAGGCCAGTTCTACCTTCATCTCTTCAGGTACAACATCAATCTTGAAACTGCTTACATCTAAACACCTACCCTTTAATATCATCTCCATGGAACTTTGGGAAATCAATCTTGGTCATCCTATCATAGTGATTCCCATTGTTTTGATTAGTAGTACCACGGTTTCTGTTAACAATTCCATTACTGGTTCCTTTACCATTTCTTGATCTGCCCAATTCTTGTTTGAACAAACCTTGTTGATGCTAGATTCTTGCTAACTGATTGTTGATGCTTTCCAAAGTAGTAGTGAGTCTTTCATTGATACTATTAACAGATTCTTGTAAAGATTCCACAGTTGGACCTTGTACCACCATATTGTTTCTTGTATTCACCATTTCTAACTCATCAATAATGGAATAGTGACTATTAGGATTGTTCTTGATTACTCAAATCAACTGTCACTGACCATAGGTAAAGACTAGAGGATTTAACCACTTATGGGCTAGTCGGGTGTTCGCTACAATTATTTGACACTAATCAGAGGTAAAAGAACAGTTGAAGTTAGTGGTGAATAACTTCGCCGGAAAAGTAACAAAGTCTTGCCAGAATTTACCCGAAAGATGATATGATTGCCAGAGTCGATGCTCTGATACCACTTGGTACTTATGAAATGTAATGAGCTTATAACAACCAGAAATAAATGAGAAATGTGGTAGTTATTCGAATAACAAACATGCGATGATATAAAGAAGAAATGAAACCGTATTTGAAACTAAGTGATTCACAAAGTTGTAATAGAATTAGAGAGAGGAAATATTACAATCTTATTTGAGTGAGGTTACAGCTGAAATGATAGTTTGTGTTTTATACAAGTAAGAATGAAAAGATCTAGTCAAAACAGATTTTCCCGCAAATTTTAACTAATCTTGACTTGACACATGCTCTTCTTTTAAACTAATTTTGGTGCATATCATCATCATCAGGGTAAAGGTATTCTATTATGTAGCGAACATAAATAACACTTGTGGACCAAAACATATTCTACTACCTGTGATATCTCTTTCATTTACAAATTTCAAAATGAAAAACCTTAAACGTTTACAATAGTGTGTTTGAATCACGTTTTTGTACACACGTACTATAACGAATTAAAGTAAATGCTAGTTTAAGAACACAAAACGTTTTGTTTAAAAAACAAAACCAATCGACCCTTGTGAAGGGTGTTTGTCGATCGACCAAAGAAGGAAGAGAAAAGAAAACAACTTTAGGGTTAGTCTTCCATAAGAATTTTATGAGAGCAGAATGAAGGGCTAATTCTCTTGATGTTAGATACTTTCCAAGCAATTGCTCCTTTACAAATGCTTAGTTCTTGTAATAACAGTACCTTCTCTTTTTCAGAAAGAGATGACGAAATTATAACATGAATCTCAGGATTATCATCCAAGAAAGCATATTCCAAGTGAGGTGGGAGCTCTTTCAGTGTAGGGATAGATGTTGTTTCTTTCACAGTTTCACAGGTTTTGATGAAATCGTCTTCTTGTAGCAAATTTGGTAATTCTGGTTCTGTTTCATTGTTACTCTCATTAGTCGTCTCTTCACTTTCTGATTTGCACTCTTCATCATTTAAAAGAATTGAGTTTAGTTATTCTTGAGGGAGAAAGTCCTGCACGAAGTCCTCGATCGTTGAGTCAATTAAATCCAAATCCTCAATTGTGTCATTTGTGAAGGTAGCTTATTTCATAGATCGCTCTAGATCGTGCGTTATTTTCTCATCGCCAATTTCCAAAGAGATCTTCTTCTTAAATACATTAATTATGGCGTATGCAGTAGCCAGGAAAGGTCTTCCTAACAAAATCGGGACATCGGCATCTTCTTTCATGTCAATTACCACGAAGTCAACCGGAAATATGAAATTTATCAATTTTCACAAGAACATTTTCTGCTACTCCCTTGGGTATTGGGTAGATTTTTTTGCCAATTCAATGCACATCCGAGTTGGTTTCAGCTCATCTAACTCCAACCTTAGATATAAAGAATACGACATTAGACTAATGCTTGCTCCCAAATCAGCTAGCGCTTTTTCAAAAGTGGTACCCATGATTGCGCATGGAATGGTAAAACTTCCTAGGTCCTTCTCTTTAGAAGGGATCTTGTTCATTAGTACAAAAGAACATCTTACATTTACGGTGACCCGTGTTGAGACTCCTTGTCTTCTTTTGGTGAGAAGATCCTTCATAAACTTAGCATATTTAGGCATCTGCTCTAGAGCCTCAACAAAAGGTATGTTAATGCTAAGATCCTTGATCCTCTCAAAGAATTGTTGAAATTGTTGCTGTTCTTTTTCTTTTCTAATTCTTCCTAGGAATGGAATGGGAGGAACATATGGTTTTGGCCTATTTTCGTTAACAGCAACCGGTGTACTCACATTCTTGTTATTCGTGGCTGTAGAATTTCTTTCTCGTTGTCATTTGTCGTTGATGAATATTTTGGTTCTTTTTAATTTAACGCACTTCTAGTAGTGATGGCATGAGCTAAATCTCTGGGGTTAGTTTCAGTTGTACTAGTTAGCTCACCAGCATCTCTGTTTCAAATAGATTCAATCAAATTTCCCACTTGAGCTTCCAATTTCCTGATTGCATCGGTTTGGGCTTTTAAAACATTATCATGTTCCATCTTAATTCCCCATATTATTTCTTCACTTTCAATTTGATTGTGGAAGGTCTCTTTCATAAACAGCTTGACTAGTTTTTCAAGGCTTGTTACCCTTCCTTCAATGGGGTCATTGAAATTATGTTGCACCATTTTTACTTCCTCAGTGAGTGAGTTCATGTCGGACTAAAATTCTTCAAGATTCTTCAGAATTAAGCATAGTCTCTTCGGTTCACCAGAGGTAGGTGCCTGGTCATCATGCCAGGTTGACGAATGTCGAGCTACTTCTTCAATTTTTTCCAGGCCTTTTGCTGCAGTCATCTTTGGGATAGGTTCCTTAAAATCCAACATTTTTCTTGTTTCAACATTCAGCCCGTTGTAAAATATTTGGAGTTGTTCATGTTTGTTGAGCTTGTGTTCCGGGCATTTAAAAAGTAAATCTTCAAATCTTTCGCAGGCTGTGAATAAAGATTCACTTGGATTTTGTTGAAAGTTTCTGATCTCTTCAAGCAGCTGCAGAATTTTGGATGGAGTCCGATATTCTCTAAGAAAAGCCTTCTTCAATGAATCTCAAGTGGTTATAAGCCCCTGAGGTAACTTTTTAACCCATGTCCTAGCTTTTCCTTTTAGCGAGAAAGGAAATGCCATAAACATCACTTGGTCTCTTGATACATCATGGGTTTGAAATAGATTGATGATTTCGCGGACTCTTGATATGTGCTCATGAGCTTCTTCGTCATCTTCTCCAACGAATCTGTATCTCTTTAGTTCGTCAAGACATAATTCCCAAAATTCAAATTTTATATTTTGTTCAAGAATGGGTCTTACGATTCCTGGTTCACAACATACAGAAGTTAAATAATCGTTAATAGTCAATGCCATAGAAAATATAAAAACTTAAATAAAATCCTAAATAGCTCCCCGGCAGCGACGACAAAAACTTGATGTAGGACTTACCAACCAGTTTTTAAATTTATAAATTGCCTGTCTACCTAAGGTCTACCTAATGCACTATCGGGCAATGTACCCCATCGTGTATGGTATAGCTAACGGTAAAGCTGAGGTCGTCCCAAGAGCTATGCGTGCGAATAATATCTAAGTCTAATGTCACTTGTTTTAAAGGGGGTTTTAATGATTGATTAATTAAACTAATGAAATAAAATAAATAATAAAAAGTAAGTAAATAAATGAAGGGAAAACAGGTTGGGAGAGAAGTGTCAACCTAATTACTACTCTTGTTATTAATATGACTAGTTTTCTAATAGGTGCATCATATCGTTTTATCTGGGGATTCAAGTTGATAGACTCAGATGGTCAAATCGTTTAATCATATCTTCCGCTTTGCCCTATTCTATAACCTAATGATTACAAGAGTTCACTGGCAAATACAAGGTGAAAGAGTCATTAAGCGCGTCTACTAACTTAGAATAGTCTAATGGGATTCGGCTGGCCGGAACTTAGATCCCCCCTAATTCCTTAAGCAACTCAGTTTGATAGGTGGTCGTTCGTTAAAATTTCCACACGAATAGTGATAGTCCTATGGTCAATTCCTATCACCAAACACACCTCCATCCACAATGGGTCCTATGGTCAATTCTCCTAGCTTTAATGGAACTACCAAACATCAATACTAACGAAACAAAGGTGTCCTAAGACATGCTAAGAAAGTATACAAATAAAACGATACAAATGCGAGAAAACTAAATCATATTCATAACAATTTCATAACAAAGCTAACACCAAAGGTGTTTAGCCACTCATACTCATAAATGCAGAAAAATCAATGTTTAACATAATTAATGAAAACATGAATTCGATAAAAAGAACATAAATGATAAAACTTATGATTGTCGCATGAATTCTCCCTTGGAAGTAGCTTGTATGCTTGCAGAACTTCATCCTCCTTGCACCCTAATTCCTTCCTGACTTCTGTGTGGTGAAAGTGATATATAAAATTTGGAATTAGGGCTGGTATTTATAGTGCCTGATTATACTACGGCGTAGTAATTAGGTCACACTACGCCGTAGCCTTTGTATTTTGTAACTACGTCGTAGCTTGTTGATCGGCTATGGGCGTAGAACTCTCTTACACCAATCTACGGCATAGCCTAATGAGGAACTACGCCATAACTTCATCAAGGATAACGAAAATTCTTCTAAGTGTTGGAATGAATATCTACGGCGTAGCTTGAATGATAGCTACACCCGTAGAAGTCTCTTAGTCGCATCTACGCCGTAGTCTATAAACTGACTACGCCATAGGTATTTGGTCAGCGGACTTCCGTCTTCAGTGTAAATGGGTGCTACGGCGTAGGTAGAGAGTGCATCAACGCCGTAGTTAGTGCAAAATCAGCATACTTCTAATATTTTCATTAATAACCTTCTAAATCCGCGTCTTTTCGTTTCAATGCTCATTTTTGTCCTGAAAATGAAATATAAACAAATAAGAGTATATATCCAAGTAAAATGACACAAAAGATGAGCATAATAGGGGGAATTTAACACTTAAATAACGGAAACTATTTGATGTTATCAAATATCCCTCCACTTGAACTCTACTTGCCCTCAACTAGACCTTATTAGAATAATTTTCAAAAGACATCTTCCGAGAAACTGGAAGATATGAATTTAAAAACTTCCTATGCTAGAATATATCAAAGCCGAACTGATACTCTCTCTAATCTAAGTGTTAATTTCGGGGTGATCACTCAACGTACAGTCATAGTATGTATTCTATCATAGGCTTGGCGGTTACACAAATCTCTACCACTAGAGCTAAGGTCGAAACCATTCTTAAAGGCAATATTGGGTGAACCAGTATAAGCCTAAAGGTGTAGTGTTGTTACTAACATACTATGGCAAAGGCAACAAAGGCATTGATACATAACCGGAACGTCGGGCAAGACACCAACGACTGCTCAAATCCCTCACCTAAGCATGATCCACAACTAAAGGGTAGGACAAGACATGGGATGCATATATGAAATTTTTATAACAAACATACTTTAAACTTGTATTAGTTTTTAAATGAACTTTGTGGGTTTGTTCACTGTAAACCATCACGAGACTTCACTAGTCCACTTGGGACACCAAGTGGTTTAAAAGGCTTGTTGCATATGCTAAATGCAACCGTGATTCCTACGAAAGTAAGTTAGGATCTTTATTTTCTTTTGTTTTCCTTTTTAGATTTTATGCTTTTGGTAGTTGCGTGATTTTAGGGATATGAAGTTTGCTCATTAGGCGAAGTGAAGGCACATTTTCTCAAACATGATCATTCTATCATTTCAAGAGCAAATTTCACAAAAGTTCTCGTTCCAATTCTTCCTATCTCCTTTATAATTATTGCTTATTTTCGTACAAAAGGGACTTTGTACATTTCAAGTGGGGGGACGGGAGTAGAATTATAACTTGAACTTTATTTGCCCCATTTTTCTAGTTTATTTTGAAGAATTATGCAATTTTTTAAATTTCGACATGTTTTTCCAAACCTAACTCGAATAGACCTTAGCCAAACACATTTAACCTTTAATTTTCATGGTGAGGTTTAACCTTTTCAGTTTCCCCTGATTTACCCTAAATCCACCAAAAATATGAGTGTGTTGGTAGTTTTTAGACTTTAGAACTTGATATCTACATCATTTTAAGAACATTAACAAGTAGTGTGTTGAGTTTACTTGATACATTTAGAAGAAACTTTTTAAGAAGGCAATATTTTAGGATTATCAACCAAATAGCCTCTATGTATGCGTTTATTGATTAGTAACATTGACTCTTCGCCCCCCATGTTTAAACCTTTTTGTTGCACTCATCTTTAGTGCAAGATACCCTTAGATACACCCTTTTGAGCCCATCCTTTCGTTTCTTACCCTTATAATTATAGTTTCGATCCACCTATTTGCCTTAGCCTACCATGTAGTCTTGGTCTATGATTGGGAATTCGCCACTTGCCCTAGTTTAAGGATCGAGTAAAGATATTCAGAAATCACGCCTACGTTGAAGACTTATCTTTGAAGATCATTTGAGACCCCTCAAATATTCCATGTATGATTCATCTCAAGTGGGGGGATATGTAAAGATTAAGTATCGAGGAGGCCACTTCGATCACTTATGAAGAATTGAGTTGGTTATATTCAACAACATGAAGATCAAGTGTTGTGCACATCACGATGTCCACTAATGGCACATTCACTTGTTATATGATCCAGTTTTTGCATCTTAGAGCTTTATCTTTGGATGAACGGCAAGTGGTAGCAACTCGGTTCTAGGCTAAGACTATTTGCTTTCATTTTTATTTTACACCATTTATGTGCATCCCATGTCTTATCCTACCCTTTAGTTGTGAATCATGCTTAGGTGAGGGATTTGAGCAGTCATTGGTGTCTTGCCCGGCGTTCCGGTCATTTATCAATGCCTTTGTCACCTTTGTCGTAGTATGTTAGTAACAACACCACACCTTTAGCCTTATATTTGTTCACCCAATATTGCTTTTAAAAATTGTTTCGACCTTAGCTCTAGTGGTGGAGATTTGCGTAACCGCCAAGCCTATGATATAATACGTACTATGACTTTGCGTTGAATGATCACCCCGAAATTAGCACTTATATTAGAGACAGAGCATGAGTGTTTGTTCCCATTTCGTGAGGTGTTCGGCTTTGATATATTCTAGCATAGGAAGTTTTTAAATTCATATCTTCTAGTTTCTTGGGAGATATCTTTTTGAAAATTATTCTAATAAGGTCTACTTGAGGGCGAGTAGAGTTCAAGTGGGGGGATATTTGATAACATCAAATAGTTACGTTATTAAAGTGTTAATTTCCCCCTATTATGCTCATCTTTTGTGTCATTTTACATGGATATATACTCTTATTTGTTTATATTTCATTTTCAGGACAAAAATGAGCATTGGAACGAAAAGACGCAGATTTGGAAGGTTATTAATTAAGATATTAGAAGTATGCTTATTTTGCACTAACTATGGCGTAGATGCACTCTCTACCTACGCCGTAGCACCCATTTATACTGAATACTGAAGTCAACGCTGACCAAAGACCTACGGCATAGTCAGTTTATGGACTACGGCGTAGATGCGACTACGATACTTCTACGGGCGTAGCTATCATTCAAGCTGCGTTGTAGATCTTCATTCCAACACTTAGAAGAATTTTCGTTGTCCTTGATGAAGTTAAGGCGTAGTTCCTCATTTGGCTACGCCGTAGATTGGTGTACGAGAGTTCTACGCCTGTCGCAGACCAACAAGCTACGGCGTAGTTACAAAATACAAAGGCTACGACGTAGTTTGACCTAATTGCTACGCCGTAGCATAGTCGGGCACTATAAATACCAGCCCTAATTCCGAATTTTAGATATCACTTTTTACCACACAGAAGTCAGGAAGGAATTAGGGGGCAAGGAGGATGAAGTTCTGCAATCATACAAGCTACTTCCAAGGGAGAATTTACGCTACAATCATAAGTTTTATCATGTTTTTATTCTTTGTATCGAATTCATGTTTTCACTAATTATGTTAAACATGTCCATGGATGTAAATGAGTGTCTAGTGCTCTTTTTGTGATTAATAATATTTCTCCTTTTCACAAAAAAAAATTATGTTAAACATTTATTTTTCTGCATTTACGAGTATGAGTGGCTAAACACCTTTGGTGTTAGCCTTGTTATGAAATTGTTATTAATATGATTTAGTTTTCTCGCATTTGTATCGTTTTATTTGTATACTTTCTTAGCATGTTTTAGGACACCTTTGTTTCAGTAGTATTGATGTTTGATAGTTCTATTGAAGCTAGGAGAATTGACCATAGGACCCATAGTGGATGAGGGTGTGTTTAGTGATAGGAATTGACCATAGGAGTATCACTATTCGTATGGAAATTTCAACGAACGACCACCTACCAAACTGATTTGCTTAAGGAATTAGGGGGATCTAAGTTCCGGCCGGCCGGATCCCATTAGACTGTTCTAAGTTAATAGATGCACTTAATGACTCTTTCACCTTGTATTTGCCAGCGAACTCTTGTAATCGTTAGGTTACGGAATAGGGCAAGGTGGGATTAGACGATTTGACCATCTGAGTCTATCGACTCGAATCCCCAGATAAAACGATGGGATGCACTTAATAGAAAACTAGTCATATTAATAACAAGAGTAGTAATTACGTTGATACTTCTCTCCCAACTGATTTCCCTTCATTTGTTTACTTTATTTTTGTATTTATTTCATTTCATTAATTTAATTAATCAATCATTAAAACCCCCTTTAAAACAAGTGACATTAGACTTAGATATTATCTGCACGCATAGATCTTGGGACGACCCCAACTTTACCATTAGCTATACCATACACGACCGGGTACACTGCCCGATAGTGCATTAGGTAGACCTTAAGTAGACAAGCAATTTATAAATTTCAAACATGGTCGGTAAATCCTGCATCAAGTTTTTGTAAACCCTGGTCAGAAATCCTGCATCAGTGTTTGTTCTAGAAAATGGAAAAACATGGGCAGCATGGCTTTTATAGCTGAGGTGGTCAGTGAAGCAGCTATATTACTTGGAGATCAAATTAAAGATTCGTCAGCAGAAATGAGTAAAGGTATAGAGCCTTAAGTTGAGTTTAAAAATAAAACAAACCTCGTCACTTATGAGCTTCAAAAAATGGAAAGGTTTAGAGCAATTAGAAAGATAAAAAGTGAACCCAACAGCGTGTTTACTTTTTGGGATTTGAAAGAAGACGAAAATGAGTGGGTGTGTTTCATGTTGTCAGAATGAGTTTGACTTTGGTAATCTATATGAATGATATGTAGTGTCATTATTATAAATTGTTATGTGTCTTTTTGGGTGTTTAATTCGGTAATGTCTGGGAATGATTTGTAGTGTCCTTATTATAACTTGTTATGTGTCTTTTTAGGTCTTTAAGTTAGTAATGTGTGTGAATGATGTAGTGTTGTTTGCTAAAAAAAGAATGATGTAGTGTTGTTATTGTAACCCGTAATGTGTCTCTTTGGGTGCTTAAGTTGCTCTTTGTAATATATAGTTGTGTTTAAGAACTTATGATCATGGTGATGAACCTTTCGTAACATTTCGAAAACTTTCGTTTTAAGTTGCTCCGATTGTTGGACACTTTAAAACTTTAAAATTTGAGTAGCCATTTCCATTTCCACCAAACAAACACCCCCTAAAACATGCATAACTACAGTGTTACTGATAGTTTGGGGCAGGCATATTTCCATTAAAAAATAGTTCGTCGTCACACGCCCGGAGAAAGCATCTTCCTCATCAGCATAAAATAAATTCCACCTGAATAAACAATTACCAATCACCAGTTATATAAAAGAAATGGCATCATCTCTTTGTCTTCCAATCTCACCTAACCCTCCCCACTCAATCACCAACACTCCTCAAACTCACTTGTTCCGTACCCGAAATTTCGTTACAAAAACTTGGTCTCGGGAAGTTAATTGGAGAAGAAAAGTAAGTGTTGCAAAGATGTCGTCAGCTGTTAATGATGAGAAACACTCGTATGATGTGGTTGTGGTTGGTGCTGGGATTATTGGGCTGACTATTGCTAGGCAGTTTTTGATTGGTTCGGATTTGTCGGTTGCGGTTGTTGACGCTCATGTTCCTTGCTATGGCGCTACTGGTGCAGGTGCATTATCAATTCATTTGCTTATTTTAACCAAAAAAANACCAACTTGTTTCAAAGTCTCGTTTTGGTAGGTGAACTGCATATGTCCTATAAAATGTTAAAATCTCGCAAAAAGTGTTCCTGCACATGCACGTGTAATGGGGTGTTTGTTTCGGCAAACACCCCCTAGTCTTCTTAGTTTTTCTCCTTGTTCCTACTACTGAAAGTAAGTATGCAACAACTGTAGAAAAAGTATTGTTGGTGACATATGCATTTTTGTGAGGTATGATGGTCTTTATATAGGAAAATTACTAATTTTATTTACGTTAGGCAAGAAAATTTCCTAGCTCTGCCTGTGGTGGCTGTGGTAAGGGGGCTTATGGAAAGACATGATGTTGTGAATTTACAACAGTTTTATAAACTTGGATTACAAATTTGCATGGCTAAGTAATTGACGATTACTCGCTACAAAGGTCAGTGGCTGGGGAAAATTGAACCGAATCGCCAAAAAAATTAGTTTGGTCAAAACTTTGTTTTAAGTATTTGAACAATTGTTTTCTTAATGTTCCTAAACATATTTCTAGGGTCCTATGAACAATATGTCATACATATTATTTCGAAATTTATATATAAACTTTCAATCCGGCTACTCCCCCGCCTAGGCTGATTACTCGATAGTCACCACCTAGCGAGTTATACAACCATGATTTACAGGCATGTTGGAATAACTATGTTTTAGCTACAGTTTTTGTTACTAAACTGTATCATTGATTATGGAATTGCATCACCTTTATGTTTATTTGGCTTTTGCATTGAGGTTAGGACAGGGCTATATATGGATGGTACATAAGGTTCCGGGTAGTGAGAAATGGGATTTATCAATGAGAAGCCGTCAATTATGGGAGAAATTTGCTGATGATATCGAGCATCAAGGACTTGATCCTCAAGAGGTCCTTGGCTGGAAAAAGACTGGTACATCCTACATCTTATGTTGATGCTATATTTATATCGACTTTGTGAGTCATGTTCCTATTCTGAGTCAAAAATATATTTGAGTGATGTAGTTACCACTGATTGTTCCCTTTTATATATTGCTAATTTTGAATTTTTCCAAGGATATATTAAGTTAGGATCACTAATATTAACATATACGTATCATATAAACAGGAAGCTTGTTGGTTGGTAAAACCTCACAGGAAATGGAAACACTGAAAGGGAAGGTAGATCAACTATCTAAAGCTGGCCTCAGGGCAGAGCTCTTGTCTAGCACTGATTTACTGGAGGTGGAACCTGCACTTGTGATTGATGAAGAAGGTGGGGCCGCCTTTTGCCCAGATGACTACCAAATGGATGCTAGGCGTTCAGTTGCGTATATAGAAAAGGTACTCGTAATTTCCATCTGGCGAATATAATGCTTCAGATACTTGCTTAGTTAGTTAACTAATGGATGATTGGATGTCATACAGGAGAACAGGAAGTATGCAACCGAAGGAAGATATGCAGAGTATTATAATCAACCAGTGACTGGGTTGTTGAGGTAACATGGTAAATGATTTGCTGAAGTTTATATATATGTTTTACAGGTAAAGATGTATCTGTTATAGATTGATAAATGTTCTTTTAGGTCTGGTAATGGGAAGGTTGAAGCTGTTCAGACTTCGAAAAACTTGTTGTGTAGCAAGAAAGCCATAGTAATTTCCAGTGGATGCTGGACAGGATCTTTGATGCAAGACCTGATTAGGGATTCGGATATTGAATTTGATATCCCTGTAAAGCCTCGAAAGGTTAGAATTAAACTCCGAGTTAAAGATTTGCTCATATGCACCGTAAATTTGCTGTCTGTATTGCAAATTTTGCCATAATTTTGATTTAATATATTTGATGGGTCTGAATTGGATTGTCTATATCACGGTCACTGATATCTTTAAAGTTGAAAAGAGACACTTGATCTGTTGTTATCTTATTATTTGCAAACAGGGTCATCTACTGGTTATAGAGAATTTCAATTCCTTCAAAGTAAATCACGGTCTAATGGAGGTAGGGTACGTTGGTCATCAAGATTCAACTTTCAAACCCAAAAATTTTGATGCCGAGACTTCGTCTATTTCAATGACGGCGACAATGGATACTTTGGGAAATCTCATTCTTGGTAAGTCTAATATTTAAATTTACCTCATAACCTTTCTAATGAATTTCTGATTTCATTTTCGGCTGTATAATTACTAAAATGTCCACTATCTTATAATAACTGCATTAATTGCAGGAAGCAGCAGACAGTTTGTTGGATTCAACACAGAAATAAACGAGCAGATCATCAATAGGATATGGGAACGTGCAGGGGAGTTCTTTCCTTCTTTAAAAGCGTTGTCACTAACAGATTTAGAGAAAAGCAGAAAAGTCAGAGTTGGGCTAAGACCTTTCAGTAAGTCTACACTACAAATTTGCAGACGACTAAAATTATTTGTCTTGTACAATAACCAGAAATTTGTATATCTTAAACTGATACGATAATCTGATATATCAGTGCCTGGTGGTAAGCCTATGATTGGACCTTTTCCTGGATTGTCAAATGTTTTCGTTGCTGCAGGCCATGAGGGAGAAGGATTGACTTTGGTATACTTTCAGTACTCTTAAGAAAATATTATTTTGTACTATATATCATGCAAGGTCAAAAACTCCTATAAGCTTCAATCACCTGTACAAGTTAATATAGTAGATACATCTGTCATCGAGATTTCTTGAAAGGGATTGTTTATTCTAAACTTCTCACATGAAAGTATGAGTGATTGACTTTTGATGCCATAGACTTGACCTTTATATTAAATAAACCATTATTCTTGTTTTAAAATGAAAAAATAATACTATGTTTGAAGAAATGAGTGAATTTTGGTAAATTTAATAAGTTGATTCTAGAAAAGAATGCCCTTATTATGAGCAATTGGCTACTTTTATGATCTCACCATTTGAAAATTTTCAGCAGATTTGCATCCAAGTTTTATTTGCACCTTTTTTCATCTAATTTCTTTGTGGTTCTCAACAGGCTTTAGGAACTGCTGAAATGGTTGCCGATATGGTTTTGGGCCATCCCAGCAAAGTTGATAATGCGCCCTATGCATTGCATGGTCATAATTCTTGATCACAGGTGAAGCTTAAGATATGTCAACCATAAGTTGTTATCTACGATATATCAAATATGAAGCCATCTTCCGCTCCATCAGTTCCATTGTTATTCATGTTTATGAAAATTTCTTTTGTTTCTCCTTATGCTAATGATACAGTTAGTTAAAGGTTCTATGTGTGTGCTCTTTTATTGTTAGTTGATGTTAAGAAAGCCAATTCACATCATATTGTGCTGCCTATGTAACAGCTAGCATGTGCTCTTGTGATTTGGATCTTCTGAGTTGCTGACAAAGAGACCGTGTCTTTCTTACAAGAAGCCGTCGGGTACACAAAAGTAGAGAAGTTACAGCTAGTATAAACTGGCAGCCGAAACGTGGACGTTCAACATAGTACCATAACAGGAGTATAAACCGTATGCTATCACACGCCAGAATGTGTTAGGCTAGTTTGATGATGAAATACTGTCTTTGTAAAATAGTTTTTAAAGCTAATAAGAAATGTAGCCAGCTCGATCCATATCTTAGTTTTCGTGTCCTTCAATATTTTCATTTGGCTTAATTATAATTTCAATTCGTTATGGATAGCATAAACTAGTACTGCAAGCAGAAGATAGTAAAATTGTTTTAATCTTCTGAAGATAGTAACATTGTACGGTTTTGAATTCACGGTCCACTAAATTATGTGTTTTGTTGATCTCAAAATGTCATTTCGGCCCTTGGCAGGACTCCTTCAGGTTCAGCATCCTATACATAATCCATCGTGCATATAAACTGTTTACTTATGTAAGATAGTTCCATACTTCCATTGATTTTTGCGGGTTTATAGTTAATTCATCATGTTATTTATGTCACTATTTTTATCAATTGACAGTTGGACACATGTTCCCAAAATAAAAATCAGGTTTTAGTCTTGAACCGAATTAAACTATTGAATAAAACTGATATCGTAATTACAAGGTATGAACTAACAGGAGTATGAAAGATTAAAGACCAAAGACGTGTTGATTGATGGTGTTCGTTTTGTGTGCAAAGTTTTAAAATAAACTCATATTGACGATAAGTTATGAGATCATAGGGTTACACACATATAACACGAGACTTATATACATTAGTGATTACATCGTTAAGAGGAAATGAAATTGATCAATTACTAAAACGTAGGGCTATAAACGAATTAAACGTTCAGTGAACATTTCATGAACCGCTTGATAAAAAGTTTGTTTATGCTCATTTATTTAATAAATGAACGAACATGAACAATATTTTACGTTCGTTTAGTTAAATAAACGAACATGAACAAAAGTCTCGTTCGTTTATTTATGTTCGTGAACGTCCGATTATGCGTTCGTTTATGTTCATTTATTTATTAATGTCCGTTTATCATATCTTTTAATTGTATAATGTTGATACAAAAGTTGTGCGTTCCTTATTTGGGTTCCTGTTCTCGTACCAATTAGATCTTAATGCTTTGAGACCTGCGCACTAAGAAAACAAATAGACACCGTTAGGCTTATCGAGGGATTGTTTCCCCCGATTATCCTCCGGCGTGAGAGTAAGTAATCGATTTAGGGTTGTGAAGAATTAGGGTTGTCAGTCGTACCTTTGACGAGAGCTATGATGCCCTATATATACACACGGAACCGATAAGGTTTCGTGTTCCTCACTCTTCGATGTATCCACCGATATCGGATATTTGATATATATCTCCTTATTTAGGAGATATCCTATATCTTATCCATAAATAACTTTGGGTTTGGGCCTCGTGAGCCCAAACCATTATCATAATAGCCCACACGTAGTGGACTTAAAAGTTAGTAATGTTTAATACTCGGGTTCGTGACCCGAGTATAGACTATACGTTATCATGTCCCCCCAGTCTAGTGTGCGCAGGGTAAAACCTGCGGATGCTAGACTAATAGCCGTGTCCAAATTATTCCCAACGCGTACGCGGGAAGGATTCGAAATTAAACCGCCAAAATACACGTAACATGTATCTAGTCCAAAAAAGTTCATTTTAGGTACCTCGGTAAATGGGGAGGCTATCCACGTGTCATGTACCGTTTCATTTCCCAGCCACACGATCTGAGTTAGTGGGTTACACGTGTCGCGCATCTGTGGTGAGTGGAATACTATATAACCACCTTCCCCCTTTTTACTGTGATTATCACAGTAAACGTTCTTATCTCCATTTGCAAAGCTTCGAAATCTACTTTCAAACAACTTTATATACCTTAGGTAATCAGCGCGTGCGCCTAATTTTAGAAAAAATGGTTCTGCAATTACATGACTTTACTGCCGATATGTCCGAGGAGGAACTGACGCAGTTCACCTCGGACTATTTCATCCCATTGGCCCTGCACCCAGAGGTGCCAGGTCCCAATGACACTATCGCGGACTTCCCCTTTGGGAAGGTTGGGGTTTATACGCGCTTTTTTGAGTGGGCGAATCAGCGCGTACCCCTGTCCGTATTCCTGAGCGATATTCTCAATTACTACCAACTCCACATCTCCCAGTTGCACTGTATTGGCGCTGCCAAGATCTCCAACTTCGAGGTTAATTGTCGCTTGTTAGCGATTAACCCCACCGTCCATTTATTCCGCGCGTTTTATCATACGACGTGGTTAAATGGATGGGTCACCTTCTCCAAGCGCGTAGGCCCACTACAGTGTTATACGGAGAAGGTGGATTCATTGCGCCACTGGAGGGAGAAGGTCTTTTGGATTGATGTCGCCGTCTTTCCTTTTGACTTCGAGTTCTATACTTGGGCTACTTTACCGAGGGATGAGCGCCCACTCGATGGGTGGTACAATGCTGACCATGAGGACATCATTGATGAGAACTGCATCCCCATCAATTCATACCCGGAAGAGTTCCTGGTGCACGTGGGCATTAGCCGGAACTACTTCCTGCCTGAGACGGAGGTGCCCACGTTCTTGGATGAGAATGGTCGATGTGGGTGCTCATCCTTCATTCTTTCTGTCGTATTTAGTGTAAGCGCTCTCCCCTTTCCATAAGTTATGTAACATGTTTATTTGTTTGTGTTTTCGCAGAAATGGATTTGTTCGGCGTTGTTTGCTTGGAGAAGCCCAGGACTGTGACAGTGGGGGTGCGCCTACTGAGGCAGGGTGAGACACCCATCCTGGCTGCGACTGCTGGGCGCGTCGTGGAGATGGCTGCTGAAGAGCCTGAGGGTTCTCCTTTTACGGCGTTGCAAGCGACGCCAGTGCAGAGTGTGGCCCCTCCATTGGAACAGGCACCAGATGTTGCGCAGCCTCCTCCTGACTCCGAAAACATTGTGAGGATCATCGTGGATGATTCTGATGAGGAGGGAGAGCAGAGCCAGCTGTTGACGCGTAAGCGTGCGCCTGCTGGTGGTTATGGTGAGGGTCCTTCCAAAAGGTCGCGTTCAGAGGCTGAGGAAGGTGCATCTTTAGAGGATACGCACATGGAGTAAGTGTCTTTTTGAATATTCGTAAGCTTCTATCAATTGTACATTTTTTCTAAGTTGTTTCTTCGTTTTTGCAGTGTTGATGCTGATAAGTCTGTGGGAGAAGACGCATCCACGACTGAGGTGGAGAAGGAAGTGGCCTCATCTCCTCCCCCCATGTAAGTAGCGCGGATGTCATATACTTAGGGTTTCTTGCATTCTCTTCTTCTTCATACGCCTTAAGTAATTTTGTGTTTTTTCTTTCACGCAGTGAGCAGCCCACTGAGAATGCTGACGCACGTAGTGAGAGTGCGACGCCCCCTGTGAGTCCCTTTATTGAAGAGGAGACTTCGCAGAGGAGCATAGGGGTGGAGTCCAAGTCTTTGGACTTCTTGATGGAGGAGTTGGCCTCTGTTACTGCGCGCCAGGCCGAGCTGGTGGCGCAAGTGAGGACGGGCTACGCTGGGGAGAGTAGTCGTTCGTCACAGAAGGATGAGGAAGTCGCCAGTCTGAGGGCGCAGTTGGCGGCGGCCCAAGCTGAGTTGGCGAGCTCCAAGGCTGAATTAGTGAGCTCCAAGGCTGAGTTGGAGCGCTCAGACGCGTATGCATGGAGGCTGGCTGATGGGAGGATTGCTCTCATGGCTCAGGTAGAGAAGGAGCAAGCCTCCTTTGCGCAGTACAAGTCCACATGTCTGTGGGCTCTTAAGTACTTGGAGCGCAACAAGGTCAACTTGTTCTTTCAGCTGGACGAGTTCCGTTGTGCGGTGGAGACTGCGTTGAAGGCGCAGGAGGAGAAGCTGCGCAAACTCAGCATAGAGTATGACGAAGAGTTGTACCCTCATCTGGTTTCGTCTGTAGCTGAGCGCAGGTAATTTCATTACTTCTTTATTTCCTGCTTTTATATTTAGACTTTGTTCAAACATACTAACACTGTATTACTTGCGTAGGTGGTTGATCGGCCATGGCCTTCGCCTGGCTGCCTTGTGCACGCTGGAGTCTCCAGAGGTCACGACGGCCTTTGGAAAGGTGGTGGAATGCGCCATGGCGTACGGCAAGACCTTGGCTGCCGATAAGCTGGACGAGGCCAAGCTGTTAACTGTGCCGCTTGCTGAAGTTCCTGGGTATAATCCAAGCACCAATGATGAGCTTGTCGCTGCCATGGAAGAGCTGAAGGTAGTTGATCTTCCCCAGATCTCGCAGTTGGAGCGTGATCAAGACCATCCGATCAACGTGATCATGGCGGGGCTCACTTTGCCGAGGCATCTGTAGGATGATGCGGATTAGCAGCCAGACTTCTACCTGAAGCCTGACGTTGCGCAGTTGAAGGTACCTCTCTTCGCTCAACCGCGTGATTTGCTTAATCTATTCATTATTGAGAAATAGGTATCTTTGCATAGATCCTTAACTGCCCACGCCTCCAGGGTTGCCAGGAAGAAGGGCGTCAAAGGAAAGGCTATTTTGTGCGGCCTCGGCGTAGCTCATCTTCCTAGGTCGGACGGTGTGCCTGTCACCGTGGCCACCGTTTCCCTCAGTGATGCTGAGTTGCTGAGAAGGCTCGGGGATGCTAAGGAAGCAGCTTTTTGTGGGAACCCCACCCAGCTAAGGCGTACGCATAGCTTTTAGGCGTTGTACTTAGCTATTTTGAACAGATTTGTATAAACATGTCGTCTATATATAAAAAGCTCTTTTGTACTTAGCATTTTTATAATTCCCAAGTACTTATGCTTATGTTTGAACTCGTTGTTCTTTTGTGAGTACTTTGGGCGCAGTTTGTACATAACTTACGTATCTTTGTATTAAGACATCTAAGTATCCAAAGCGTACTTTAAAAAAGAATCATAATCATGTATGAAGTTTACAAAGTAAAGACCATATTCGTGTATGGAATTTTTAACTTAGGAAAAATCACAGTCGTCTATGAATTTTTGTAAGTGTACTTGTCGTATTGCGAATATTATTTTAAGGAATCAAGAGTCTTGGTTTCCTAAGTTGTTAAACGCGCACAGTGTGCAATATTGCGCATCCATCGTGGGGTGCGCAAGGAGCTTGCGCCAACGTTTTGAGCGCAAGGTGTTTAACAAGGATGCGTGATCCAATGTTGATGGGTTTGCAACCCTCTTACTCAACGAGTTGTTTATTAGGTTAACTCATCCTTTTACCAACGTGGGTATTAGTAAGTGCATGCACGCCATGTAGGCGAAAGGTAATGTAACCAACACATTGAAACATAAATAGTATTTAAATAACAATGTAAAGAAATTATGTCGCGGAGTTAGCTAGAAACCGCGAATTTGAATTAATATTTGCAAGTTTTTGTAAAATAGAAACATTACTTATCTAGATAAGGTAGAAAATAAAAAATACCTGGATCTTTATTGGGGCACTTTCTAAAGTGCGTGAGTGTCCATGTTGAGCCGTAGCCTGTTCTAAAGATAACATCTCTTAAGATTGCGAACGTTCCACGTGCGTTGTAGCTCATGGCCGTCCTTATCG
>LBNU01039306.1:189419-191919 GCA_014162995.1 Artemisia annua
TTCTTGCCTCCTCTTGCAGGAGTTTAGTTAACGTTTCATAATTTTGGGATACAAAATTTTTTAACGTCGACTCCTGAGTGTCTTCTTCCAGCGCAATGATATTTTCTTCTAAATTAATCCCCCTATCTCGGTTAGGCGCGCCTGGCGGCACTGTGTTGTCCACAGTGGGTGCCGTTTGATGGGGAGTGTTGAAGAGAGTGCGTTGGAGTGTATCAGTATTTGGGACCACCGTGGTGGTCTGAGTAGTTTCTGCAGGCAACTCTACCGTTGGAGGAACTGGGGGTGGTCCTGATTCTTGGTGACCAGGCGCACTGGTTGTTCCAGAGGTCTGCCTAGAGGTTAGATCTTGATAGTTCCTCCTTTGGGGATCACCACGTATCTTATCCAACTGCGGAGTCCGCTGTCCTGAGGTTTTGTGTTTCGTCATCCTAGTTGTTAGTGTAGGGTCCCACGGATGGCGCCACTTGTTGATACAAAAGTTGGGCGTTCCTTGTTTGGGTTCCTGTTCTCGTACCAATTAGATCTTAATGCTTTTAGACCTGCGCACTAAGAAAGCAAACAGACACCGTTAGGCTTATCGAGGGATTGTTTCCCCCGATTATCCTCCGGCATGAGAGTAAGTAATCGATTTAGGGTTATGTGAAGAGTTTTAGGGTTGTCAGTCGTACCTTTTACGAGAGCTATGATGCCCTATATATACACACGGAACCGATAAGGTTTCGTGTTCCTCACTCTTCGGTGTATCCACCGATATCGGATATTCGATATATATCTCCTTATTAGGAGATATCCTATATCTAATCCATAAATAACTTTGGGTTCGGGCCTCGTGAGCCCAAACCCTTATCATAATAGCCCACACGTAGTGGGCTTAAATGTTAGTGAGGCATGATATTCGGATTCGTGACCCGAATATAGACTATACGTCATCATTTTGTACTAAGTGCATCGTTTACATCTTAAACTCCAAGGTCCTTGCGATGCGAACATTGTGCTACTGTCTTGTTTGCTAATTCGATTAGTTTAACCGGCTGTAGAGTATGTGAACAATTTGCTTTCTGGCTAATCCGACAACAAACACGGTGACTAATATTTACTAAGCGTAAATATTAATTTACATAGTGTTATACTGGAAAAAGGTTAAAATAACAAAATTTATATGAGTCCATAAACTTAGTGTTAGAAAATATCTATTCTTGTTTTCTAGAGGCCATCCTAATTCTGTTGATGTTATCAGCTTCATAATATTATATGGTTGGGATCTTAATGAGTTGATACATTCCCTCTTTGCTTGTATCTAATCCATTGGGTATATGAAGAATGCACCTTGCCCATACCATCAAGCCTGTGTAACATTATAATATATAAAAGAAAAAGAAAAAAACGTATTGCCAGACATAGAAATTAACTCGAAATTAATTTGTTTGATATTTCATCACGAGTACATATTTTATGAAAAAAAATGCGGTTTTTCTCGTTCATATTATATCCGATGAGGGGGAGTATATTTTGACAATTCTAACCACTTAACATTTTGGCCAATTATCCCCACATGTCATTTGCTTTAAGTGTGCATGATGGAGTCTTCCTAAGGCTGTCGGTGATATTCAAGAACTCAATGATTTAATTAACGTCATATAATAACCTCTCTTCTACATTAGAATAATGGGAATGTACAATTTGTACTTCAAGATCATCCTCCGTCGCTTAGACATATTCACATTAATTCAAACCCTCCTTTGGTCCATTCTGACATTAGATGGAATAATCTTGCTCCAATCAAAATTAATATAGATTCCTGACTATAGTAAAACTTAACAAAAGAGGGATTTAGCTTGATTCGATACGGGTGTTCTAGTTGTAATGAGGATCTTGAATCCGAAAACCATATAGGTGACACCCTAGGCTAATCCCACACCGGATGTAGCATTGAAAGATGCTTGGTTCAAAAGTAAACTTGCAACTTAAAATGACACAACACGTTTTGTGGCCAATTGTGAGAAGATCTCATGTGAACTCTGTTGGGGTGTGCTCGTGTCAGAGTAATACCAGCTTGGGCGAGCTGTTGTGTTGCCTTCATATAAGGTCTACAAAATCAAATTCGTAAAAATGTGGGCAAAGCAAACAATATTTTGATCGTTGTTGGCAGGGCGTTGCAAGTTGTACTAGAGTTACTCCTGAACAGTTCGGTATAGAGGGGCAAACATATTCGAGGACGATGAGTCTCTAAGGTGGGGGTTGGGTGAGAGGGGGGGGGATTGTGACACCCTAGGAAAATCCTAGACCGGTTGTGGCATGGAGAGGTGTTAGGTTCTTAGTAAAATTTCGCCTTACAATGCCACAACACGTTTTGGGATCAATCATGGACAAATGTCATGTGAACTCAGAACTTCATGCTCGTGCGAGAGTGGTATTAGTTTGGGTAACATGTTGGGAGTCTTTGAGTGAGGTAAAAAAAATAAAAGCAAAGAACTTACGGTAAAGTGGACAATATAGTGGT
>LBNU01039306.1:196919-204871 GCA_014162995.1 Artemisia annua
TGAATAAAGGTTGTTTAAATTAGAGTCAAACAATATTTTCTAGATTTATCCCGAAGCTTTAACTGCGAAGACTATAAAAAGAATAAAAAAAACTTCGGCCAATTACACTTTCTAGAAGTGTAAATTACACTTCTACACTTGAATTGTCAGTTTATCAACTTGAACCATTTTATAGCATAACTGTTTTTTTATGAACTACGGAGTATATTATTATGTTGCGCGCTAAATTTGCTGATGATATGATATATATAAGCTCATCCGTATATCACACGTTATTATGATAGCTTGATGAATGCGAGAAGATGTTTTATTTTAGAAGGGTAAAGTGCAAATTTAGTCACTAACGTTGTTTAAAAACGTTAAAAAGACACCGAGAGAAAAAGGCATGCAAAAACACCATTAACGTTCTATTTGTTTGCAAAACGGCCACCGAGAGCTAACCTATCGTTATTTTCCTCGTTAAATGCCATGTCACTGAGGGTATTATTGTCATTTCACTGTCCCAATACACGACTTTATTTCCATGGCTAAATTTGCAAATAAAAACTTAACTTTCTAAACACTAAAATATAGGTTAGTGCATCTCAAACATGAGTTTATTGTTACTTTTGATCCTTCTTATTTTGAAGTTGCTTCTTATTCGATCACGGCTCTACTATTATATCCATGCAGTTGACAAAAATTCCTATTATGGATTTGCTAACAACAACCCATCGAGTGTTGTTTAAGCATATCTTAAATAACTATATTTCAAAATATGAACTCACTTGACATTAATACATACCTTATTAAAACTCAGTTACCTTAATTGTGTGTGTTATTTGCAGAAATGATGAGTTCATATTTGGAAACATAGTTATTTACGATATGCTTAAACAACAACCCATTGGGTGTTGTTGTTGTTGTTGTTATTATTATTATTATTATTATTATTATTATTATTATTATTATTATTATTATTATTATTATTTATTTATTTATTTATTTATTTATTTATTATTGGAACTTGGGTCTATGGTGTATGAAGTAACTGCTAATGGCCCAAATTCCATGAAGGCCTCCATATATGAACTATTATGTATTATAACTGAAGCCCAGTTAAAGCCAATTGTCCGTTATAATTATGTGGCACTTATAGATATACCTAATAAAATTTCATATTTTCATATTTCTTCAAAACATGCTTAAGGATCATTGTGCATTACGCATTTAAAACGTATACTTTTAGAAAAAATGCAAATATACAAGTTTTATTAGATATATACGCAATTCCCTTTATGGGGCAATTACATATATACCCAATAAAACTTGCATATTTCTAAATACTAAGCATAAGCATGTCAAGCAGAAGGCACCAGCCGATATAACACTAAAAGTCAAGCAGAAGCAAGTAACTCTCCTCTTAATAAACGACTTACTGGGGCAAAGCCCCTGACATAAGTAACGTAACACTAAATTTAACTTTGGTTGAGGGTCAATTGCGTTTTGTGACGATATAAATGGATGGTTCAATATTGAATAAAGGTTGTTTAAATTAGAGTCAGTGATCCTTTTTTATATATATATATATATATATATATATATATATATATATATATATATATATATATATATATATATATATATATATATATATATATATATATATATATTTTTTAAAGTATGCATCAGTCTTTCGAACACTAAAAGAACACTATATTTTGTAAATTACATTTTTTTTAACGACAGATTTACATTATATAAAGGAAAAAGCTAATCGCAAGGCGCTAGAGCCTAGAAGCCAAAGAGAACATTACAAAACTAGAAATAAACCAAACAATATTTTCTAGATTTATCCCGAAGCTTTAACTGCGAAGACTATAAAAAGAATAAAAAAACTTTGGCCGATTACACTTTCTAGAAGTGTAAATTACACTTCTACACTTGAATTGTCAGTTTATCAACTTGAACCATTTTATAGCATAACTGTTTTTTTATGAACTACGGAGTATATTATTATGTTGCGCGCTAAATTTGCTGATGATATGATATATATAAGCTCATCCATATATCACACGTTATTATGATAGCTTGATGAATGCGAGAAGATGTTTTATTTTAGAAGGGTAAAGTGCAAATTTAGTCACTAACGTTGTTTAAAAACGTTAAAAAGACATCGAGAGAAAAGGGCATGCAAAAACACCATTAACGTTCTATTTGTTTGCAAAACGGCCACCGAGAGCTAACCTATCGTTATTTTCCTCGTTAAATGCCATGTCACTGAGGGCATTATTGTCATTTCACTGTCCCAATACACGACTTTATTTCCATGGCTAAATTTGCAAATAAAAACTTAACTTTCTATTCATCATATTCCCCATTGAATTTTCTATTCATCAAACAATTATCAAGAACACCACCCTCTACCACCACACAACCAATACCACCATCCTCTACCACCGCACAACCAATAGCACTACCCTCGACCACCACACAACTAACACCACCACCCTCTACCGCCACACAACCACCACCATCAAATCTTTTTTTTTTTTTTTTTTTTTCAATATTCCACAAACCCCAACTTTGTTGCTGTCGATCGGGCTGTCATGCACAGCATCAAGTCTAACAACCCTCTGCACATTTTTCGCGACACATCAAATAAAAGGACTGGATATATTGCCATAATTCTATGCTCAACAGTAATTTAATTAATCACCACCAAATTAAATGCAAGATAAGATACAGAGAAAGAAAATAGCTATAAACTTTGTACACATCCTGTGCTCCAGTTTATTTCAATTCGCAAAAGTACTAATTCGTTGTCTACGTTTTCGATCTTCATTCACTTTTACCACAATAATGAACCGTGTATTACTCGGGTTACTTAACTATCACTAAAGAATATATGTCAGTTTTATCCATTTAGGTCCACTTATATTATAAAACTTATATTTTAATTTTTGTAAGCATATATGCTACGAATATAAAATCTCAAAAATGATATCAAAGGATAATTTACTTTGCAAAGATACGAGGATGTACTCATATTATCTATGCTATCAAGCATGAAACTTCATTTCACAAAAGAGTTCATATTTACTTTTGAGCTTCAAAACTGTCATTCATGTTCATAATTTATAACGCGAAATTTGAAATTTACCGAATGACTACAAAGAAGATGCAACATAAATGAGGTTGTTTGTTAGCGACAACGACAACGAAGAGACGGCGGTAGTTTACTTTTAACGACAACGAAGATGGTGGTGGTTTGATTTTTACGCTTCGACAACGATGATGACGCCGTTCGTCAAGGGCGGTGGTGGAGGGACGGTGTTCCATGCATCACCCTAGAGCCATTGAAGTCAATTCATTAATTTCTTAAATAATCAATGAATCAAACTAAAATTGCACACATACTGTACCACGTTGAATGGTTCATATACAAACAAGTTAGCTTGGTAAAATTAACATGAATCTTTGTCACAATTTGTACCTCATGACATACTAATGTACATGTGCTTGCGCCATACAAGCTTGTAATGGATTTTTGTTCTTTTTTAATGTTACAAGTTGTAGGGAGATCAAATTTAATAATATAAAGTCATAAGTGGTACCGGTCTATGCTGGATCACGTTCCATTTAGTTGGATTAGTTGGGTCAACATTTGATCTATTTTCCAATGGATTAGACATTGGATGTATGGCTAGAGCTAATCATTTTAATACGATCCTTTGACAAGTTTATGTATACAGTATGCATGATTTGATGTAGTTGAACTGATATATTCCGATCAAAAAAGATTTGTGATGCAGTTGAACTGATATATTGTGATCAAGAGAGTACTATTACAAGAAATGGTAGTGAATCTTGTGTATTGCTCTGAAATTAGTAATATATAAACAAAAAGAACTAGTGAATCTTGTGAACAGAGGGTTGTGGTATTGGCTGTGTGGTGGTAGACCAAAATTGTAGTTTAACTTTTGAGATCAAACAGTCCTGTTCAAACTAATTTATAGATCAATCTAGTTCTGTTAGGATATAGAAAGTTTACATGAAGACCCTAATCGAGAAATGCGTTCATCGATTAGAAGTGGACATGTCGTGTCTGACCTCAAAAGTCAAACTCAAACTATCGTAATAGATCATTTTTCTAACTCAAACCACCTTTTGGTGGTGGTGGTAGAGGGGGGTGGTGGTGGTGGAAGAGGGTGATGATGTTCTTGATAATTATTTAAAGAATAGAAAATTCAATGAGGAATATGATGAATAGTATTTAGAAAGTTAAGTTTTCATTTGCAAATTTAGCCATTGAAATAAAGTCGTGTATTTAAACAGTGAAATAACGATACTACCCTCAGTCATGTGGCACTTAACGAGGAAAATAACGATAGTTAGCTCTCGATGGCCGTTTTGCAAAAAAAAGAGAACGTTGATGGCGTTTTTGCATGCCTTTTTCTCTCGGTGTCTTTTTTGCGTTTTTAGACAACGTTAGTAACTAAATTTGAACTTTACCCATTTTAGAAACTAGATAACCAACATACCTTAAACGTCATGTGTAATTTATGGCACATCGATGTTGATTGATTATCACTTAATCTGCACCTACAGATGCAAGGTTAATGGCCTCATAGAGAGTCGTTTTAGTAAACAAGTACCAGGTGACGGAGTCTGGCAGGTTCCCAATTAAAATAATATCGTTTGTTGCACGGAGTTTGTGTTTGTTTCCCGGCTATTCAAAAGTAGCTGATGTTATGGATTTCAAATCGAGATAGGTAACATATGGCTAACTGAATAGATTCGTTATAAAATGCGAAGCCCTATATGGATGTTAATCTCTTGATCTCCATCATTAACTAATATTTGTAATAATTTTAGAGTTAGGAGGATGAGTACGCCCGGTTATTGGTAGCTGCCACTTGTGCAAGGTCACAAGGCCACAGTTATGTAAGGCTAACATTTCTCTTTACATTGATGGACCTATTCCCATTTTACCCACTGAACTGCATTTACCATAGGGAAGTAAATGACTATCACTTGTAAGCCTAAATAGTGTACCGTACGTCTCACATGCATACGTAAATTTATTAAATTGTAATAAGAACCTACTATACACATGACTTTTTTAAATATATTAGTCTCGTTTATTTATTAATATAATAAATCACTTTAACAAAATGTGGCCTTACATAATTGTGGCCTTGTGCAAGCATAAGTTTTACAAATATTTATCACATAATAACATGTCATGTGATATTTAATTAAAATTCATTTTCTTTCATCTTTTTTTGTTAATACAAATAATGTCAAAAAGATTATTCACATTATTCGATCTTCTTGTATTATGATAATCACAAAATATAAAGACATGTTACGTAAAGTTACGGTTAATAAGTTTTTAATCGAGGAAACTCGTTTCTTCCACGTAACTACTACAACGTCACTTCAGGTATGAACAAACTCTATACCGTCATTAGTTAAGTGATCAAAGAATTTTATTTTCTTCTAAACTTAAATTTTTATGTTTGACAAAACATTTTTCACAAAAGTATTTTTGTGTTTTTAAAGAAATATTTTATTAAGAAAATATTTTTAAATTTCAAATATGTAACAGCTATATTTCCCCCCAAAACAGTTAAACTTTCACCAGATAAGTTTTCACCACGTCNCTCAAGGAAGCATTCAATCCATTCACTCTGATATTTTCCCGGCTATTCAAAAGTAGCTGATGTTATGGATTTCAAATCAAGATAGGTAACATATGGCTAACTGAATAGATTCGTTATAAAATGCGAAGCCCTATATGGATGTTAATCTCTTGATCTCCATCATTAACTAATATTTGTAATAATTTTAGAGTTAGGAGGATGAGTACGCCCGGTTATTGGTAGCTGCCACTTGTGCAAGGTCACAAGGCCACAGTTATGTAAGGCTAACATTGCTCTTTACATTGATGGACCTATTCCCATTTTACCCACTGAACTGCATTTACCATAGGGAAGTAAATGACTATCACTTGTAAGCCTAAATAGTGTACCGTACGTCTCACATGCATACGTAAATTTATTAAATTGTAATAAGAATCTACTATACACATGACTTTTTTAATTATATTAGTCTCATTTATTTATTAATATAATAAATCACTTTAACAAAATGTGGCCTTACATAATTGTGGCCTTGTGCAAGCATAAGTTTTACAAATATTTCTCACATAATAACATGTCATGTGATATTTAATTAAAATTCATTTTCTTTCATCTTTTTTTGTTAATACAAATAATGTCAAAAACATTATTCACATTATTCGATCTTCTTGTATTTTGATAATCACAAAATATAAAGACATGTTACGTAAAGTTACGGTTAATAAGTTTTTAATCGAGGAAACTCGTTTCTTCCACGTAACTACTACAACGTCACTTCAGGTATGAACAAACTCTATACCGTCATTAGTTAAGTGATCAAAGAATTTTATTTTCTTCTAAACTTAAATTTTTATGTTTGACAAAACATTTTTCACAAAAGTATTTTTGTGTTTTTAAAGAAATATTTTATTAAGAAAATATTTTTAAAATTCAAATATGTAACAGCTATATTTCCCCCCAAAACAGTTAAACTTTCACCAGATGAGTTTTCACCACGTCAGGACAAAAAGAGGAGCGTCTAGCGGGACGGTCCCTTAAATGGGCCGGCGGTCCCTTAGTGATAAAGGACCGTCGCATGTTTAAGGGACCGCCAGCTCCTTTCCTGTCGTGTATAAATACTGAACTGTACCCTCACAGAAAATAGTCTTCTACACACAAAAACTTTATGTTTCCTTTTTTTTCTTCTTTGATCACTATAACTTGTCGGTATATGTTTAAAAGTGATTTCCTCTTCATATGAATGTGCAAGAGAAGAACTCTCGACGTAGATGAAGATTCGAGATGTCATAAGAGTCCACACACAAATGTAACAAGTGTTACGGTTCTATTCTTCCCTATATTTTCTTCTTGTAAATATAGTAAATATTTCCAACTTGTGTGTGAGTCGAGGATAGAGTTATGTGTGTGAACTTGGAAGAAGATGAAGATCCAAGAAGTCTTATAACTAGAATAGATCTTGTATTTGTTGTGATGAGAGTGGTGTCCTAGTGTGTAGGTTAAGACTTAGTGAAGTCGGTGTGTGAAGGCTTGGATCAGGAAAGGATCCAAGTGTGTCTTTGTGTGAAGGCTTTGATTGGGTGATGATCCAAGTGTGTCTTAGTGTGAAGGCTTGGATCGGGAAAGGATCCAAGTGTGTCTTTGTGTGAAGGCTTGGATTGGGTGATGATCCAAGTGTGTCTTAGTGTGAAGGCTTGGATTGGGTAATGATCAAAGTGTGTCTTTGTGTGAAGGCTTGGATTGGGTGAAGATCCAAGTGTGTCATGTGTGTGAAGGCTTGGATTGGGTGAGGATCTAAGTAGGACAAGAGTGCTTGTTCCTGTGGCCACGTGGGCCTTGGAGTAGATTGGTTCTAGCTACGATTAGAACTCGACATTCCGCTTAGCGTCGTTAAACCTTGTGTAAGCATGTGTACGGATTACTCCGCCTGAAGGAGTGTGTTGATATAGTGATTGATAACTCAGGAGTATGGTACTTGGGGAGTAGAGTAGGACAAAGAGTGAGCTTCGTGCCGAACCACTATAAATCTCCGCGTCTCTTTGGTTGTGCTCTTTCCTTACTCTTTACATTACTTGTTTGTTTGTATTTGTTTGTAGCTTAATAGATATCACATAACAAGTAAAATTCAACAAGTTTGCAAAAGAATATTAACCGGACCTAAAAACGGCGAAACATTTTAGCAAGTATGATGAGACGAAAAGTGTACCCGTTTTAAGGGGTCATTTAAGCCCTAATTCGAGTAAATGTGATCAAATATTGCCCTAAATCGTTCCTTTTGTCATTTTAGGTACTTTTGAGAAGAATTCTGGAAAACATGCTAATTTGGAC
>LBNU01039308.1:9119-35235 GCA_014162995.1 Artemisia annua
ATATATTCAAATATATCTATACGTATATAGTATTTTGTTAGTATTTACGTAATAAAAAATATTACTCTAATATTGTTAGAGTTTTTTATATTTATAAGAATGCGTAATTGTGATTATAGAAACTCGTCTAGTGTCATATTTTAAGTTTTAATTTTTTTGTGGTATAATTTATCATTATTTACGTATAATATTATCAATAAGGCTTGTTTGTAATTGATTACTAATAGGTTTGTTATTGCTAACGGTATAAAAATAACAATAAATGTGAAATGGTGCGGCTTTGGTCGATAATTACACCCAAAGATGATGCCCCGATAAGATCCCCGATTAATACGGGGCAGGTGTGGGGGACCATCACGCCCCAACGGGGCGCCCCGATTAGATCCCCGATGGGGATCGGGGCGGGTTTGGGGAGAACTTTGGTAATCGGGTTTGGGGATGGGGATGGCCGCCCCGCCCCAAACCCGCCCCGTTGCCATCCCTATTTAAAACACCTCAATGTTAAAAATACTCCGGTTTCTAAATCCACGTTTTTTTAATTTGTGAACCAAACGTCCCCTTATATGTGGCCTTTGATCATACCCATATGCATCTCATGGATTTCTAACAAGCATCTCAGGATTTATGACAATTCTCCTATTTATGTTGACTTTTATGCATATGGTTCATACGTGTAAATTTCTAAACCATATTTTTATATTATTTATAACCTTTTCAAATAATAATTTATAAACTTCAAATCCAATATTTAACAATTTAAAAACAAACAACATTTAATATTTTCATATACATTATTTATCATATTTTCTTTCATATTTCAAAACCGATATCCATTGTGATTCCTAGCAACAAACCAAACGGCCCCTTAGGGTTTGGTTTGTAGATTGGTTTAGGATTAAGGGCCCGTTTGGTTTAAGGGTATTAGGGGGTATAGATTGAAAGAATAATCAAATTAATTGTTTGGTTCATTTTTTATTCCCCTGACACACTCTTTTCAATAAAAGATCCATTCTCGCCTCTACTTTATGACTTTTGGTGAAACCCACCAATCAAATTTTACATTATAATTTTTAAAAAAATTTCAACCACATATTTATTTATAAACTAATTTATAATAGTTTCATTTATATATAAACAAATGCATACTTTAAATAATTATTAATTTTATCCTCCTCATTTTCTTTTAAACTTTTCTCAAATCTAAATCCAATTCCAATCTCATCTACAAACCAAATGCACCCTAAGATTAGGATCAGGATTAGGATTTGAATTTTGATTTAGATTTAGATTTCGATTTGAGGTAGGAGAGAAAATATATATTATAAAATAATTTAAACTATTAATAAAAAATAAAAAAGAATTATGTAAAATAACTAAAGAGAAGTAGCCAATATGTGGGCCCGATCAAATGCAATCTTCAATCCAAACAATTTTTTTGAACCCAACCACACATTCTATGACTGATCCCCTCATACCAAACGCGTACTTATATCTTTTCATAACACACGTGTTTCTATCGAGTTGTAAGAATGTAAATTAAAGTATTGAAAATTAATTTAATCTTTCAATCTCAATTTCTTTATTCACAAATTGAAATAAACTTTATGTTTGTCCAACTAAAACTCTCTTACACCACATCTGCAAAACCTTGACGTAAAACACTCAAGAGTGAAATTTCTAAAAGTAACCAGTTTTTTTGGTTCAGTAACATAGTAGCCAAAACACTCAAGAGTGATGGTAACATTGATGGATATCAGAGTGACTGAATTAAGGGTTATAGGAGTTGATGGCCTGGTTAGTTTACGATAAAGTTTGAAATTTTAAATTACATAATGTAGCTACAAATTAATTCGATAGCACATGATATTGTAGTATTACTCTTAAAAATTTTATCAAAAGTTAAAATATTTTGGAGTGATACTATCAAAAACCCCCTTCTTTGTCCATACAAGTTTCGGTAGAATATTTAGGTTGATAATATATCCTTTAGGATCATAAATAACCAAGTATGAAACAACATCCAGGTACATAATTATAGCAATAAGACTTTTTGTCAAAAAAAAAGTTTTTTATAACAACGTATTTTTATCAGGATAGATATTTTTGTATTTTTTTAATGGAATTTTAAAAATTTATAAACCAAGAAGGAGTAAATTAAAAGTTTATTTGGGATAGTTGTGTTTTAAAAGCTTTTTGTAACAAGAATAAACGAAAAGTGTATTTTGTGGTAGGTTGGTTGAATCTTGAGGAAAAAGTAAAAAATTAAGTTTTTATGTAATTTATTGCGGTCTGTTGTTTGAATCTTGAGGAAAAAATTAAAGTGTATTTTTTGTGTATGACACCTTTTTTGAAATAGGTAATTTAATGATTGTTATTGTGACTTTTTATGTTAAGTTTAAAGTTAACTTTTGTATGGTTTTTATTTAAACAAATGTGGTTTTTTTTGTATGTACTATGATATTTAAGTTTTGAAAGTTTATTGTTTCAAAATCAGATGAATTTTGATATTAACATAATAAAGGGTATAAAAGTTGTACACATGTTTTGTAATATTTTAAGTTTTTAAAATTTACTTTTATATGTATTGTGATATTTTACTTTTTTATTATTTTTATTTTTATTTTTATTTTTTATTTTAGAATCAGACAAACTTGATAATATTAGAATAAAATGTACATATTGTTCAATGTAAATGATGAAATTTATTACTCCCTCCGTCCCAAAATAAGTGTCCAGTTTGACTTTTCAAAGTCAAACTGGTTCAACTTTGACCTTATCTATTTTTGCGGATGTTATATAATACTTGAAGCAAAATATATGAATGGATTGAGTTTTAAGTGTATTTTCCATTGGTATAATTTTTCATTAAGTATTATGTAACACAAAGAAAAATATTAAAGGTAAAAGTTGAACCAGTTTGACTCTGAAAAGTCAAACTGGACAGAGATACATTAAATGTGTTCCTACATCTAAATTTATCACAAGATTTCAAAAATATGTTTCTTTCATAATGTTTGTAATGAAAAAAAAATGGTGTGAACATTAGTTTTAGGAGAAATGTCTTGGTATTATTTGTAATGAAAGTTTTTTAATTTATAAACTTAGAAGGAGTAAATGAAAAGTTTATTTATGTCATAATATTTTGTGTCTCGAGCAGGTTATTTTCAGTCATAATATTTTTTGTCTTAATGATGTCACTTTATGTCATAATACTTTATGTCATAACATTAAGATACCAAATCACCTTGAAAATCCCACCAGTACTACCATAACAACTTAAATTTCAATATAAAGTGGTTCTTAAAGGTTAATCTTTAACGGGCTGAGGAGGGTTTGTCTCATCACTAAAAGTGACGGATTCTTTTGATTCAGTGACATAGTAGCTGAAACACTCAAGAGTGATGGTAACGTTGGTGGATATCAGAGTGATTGAATTAAGGGTTACAGGAGTTGATGGTCTAGTTTTACTTTACGCGTGATTTAGTGAGGTGGTTTGAATCTGGTGGCCTTGAGGGGTCATATTACTTAGAGTGGACTTAAAAGATGGTTTAGGTGAAGATGAGTGATGATTATGAACTTGAAAACAACAAACAGGGGAGGTTCGCATCTCTAAATTTCATTTCCCGGCAAATTTTTGAATAACTTCTTTGGTACATGATTCTCGACAGTGGCCAAGACACCTATAAAGAGTTTGATAAAGTTAGAAGCAAACAATTTTCAATATTATTTTGAAACCATCATATATTTTTTTCAACAATTTATTTCCGATATCTTTGTATTCCTAACATGTTTCTTTTAGCATCAGGGTTATGAAGAATAGAAATATGTTAAATTTCGAAGAAAATGGACTGGGTTTTGCTCCAGTGGTACCAGTCCCTCACCGCAAACGCTCAGTTGACCAGTCAAAGAGGGTCTCTCGGAGAAAATGGCCTGGGTTCAATCCCAACTCTTGACTAATTAGGTCAATGAGAATAGGTATTTGATAAAGTCGTTTTAGTACGGTTTTAATTTAAAAAAGTTTTCCCGTTAGATAAAATAGTCACTTGTGAACAAATGACGATTCTATCTTCCGAGGTCGTAGTCCCAACGAGATTTGAATTGAGATTTACGTTGTGTTTTTAGTTAATGCTTGAATATCAAAGATTTTTGGCTTTTATAAAAGATTAAAAACTAATTTAAGTGGTAAAAACTAGTTTAATCAAGCAAAGCTACCAATATAAAAATAAGGCCTACAAGATGCTAAAAAGATATGCTTGCTAAGTATATCAATTACACTAACAAAAACAAATAATTCAACAAGCATAATCATATTGATAAACTAATTAACTAAAAGTGAAAAGGATAAGAAAATAGAACCCGATATAAGAGATGAGACGAAAATAGAACCCGATATAAGAGAGTCTCCCCAAAAGGACTGTTGGCAATTGCTTTTACAGCAGTGAATGGTATAGCTGAGAATACCAATACTCCAGCAAGCTAGTAGTATATATTTCACAAATAAATAAGATTATAATTTGTTTGAAAATTAATACTGTAGTAATTAATAAAAGAATAGCTACATACCTCTTGCCATGAAGCTGTGCAGCAGCAGCGATTGAAGTGACGACGAGGATGTGAGAATTTTATGACTCACTGACTAACTGGTTATCTGTTATTCGTTTCACAATTAATTAATTATGGTGGATGTGGGATATATGTCCTTCTCAGGGTGTTTGTTTGGTTTTGTAAGGAAATGGGAATTAACAACGGTGGGTTTTCAACTCAAACCTCCCAAACCAAACATTTTAGAATCGGGATTGTTTTTAAAGAAAAGTAAGAGAGATAAATTTAATAATTATTTCATTTATATATTTATTTAAAAATATTAATTGTTTAACTTAAATAACTTGGTAACGAAAAGACAAGAAAAGTCAAAGAAAAAAAAAGGATATTGTGTGGCTAAGAAATATGTCTCAATCGTATGTCAGATGGGAATCATCAAAAGTCACCCATATGATATGGAATGAATTTTTAAAAATGATTCCTTTAACTTTTTCTAAAAGCATGAACCAATCAATCAATTTAGTCTATCAAAGTATTCCATTAGTCTAAAATCCGCCTAACAAACACACCCTAAGTATTTGTGACGGAAATCAAACTATTTAAAATTAATTTCATCTTTTAATCGGTATAAAAGTTATTTCTATTCATAAATTGAAATTAATTTTATTCATATCCAACAAAAGCCCTACGCTACATTAACAAATCACTAATATTAGAGCCCGTTTGGTGTGGGGTTTTTGGAATGAAGTAATGGGAGTGAAAATGATACAAATTGTTTGGTAGATGGTGGAAAACCATAGTACAACTATGACACCCTCAAAATTGATACCTACCACTAATGGGAGGTATAAAAATTCTACGCATTTTTTCTTGTAGGCCACCCCACTCATGTGTCTATCTCTCTCTTCTTTTACATTAAATTCTTAATATAAAATCACTATTAAGTAAATAAAGTACATTACTTTATATTAAATTATAATTTTCTTTTATATAATCATTTATTTTCTCTCTCTACTTTTTCTTTCAACCTATACCAAATCCGATACCCATTGTCATTCCTATCAACAAACCAAACGGGCCCTTAGTCGTCTCAAACATTAATATCAGTCGTCTCCTACACTATGAAATGAAATAGATGGAATTATTCTCTACTTCAAAATCTATTATTGTCATTTCATATTTTTCAACTTTACGATCATAATCTTACTTTATATGATTATAAGTTGTCCGCACCATTTCATGTACATCATTCAAAAATAATAAAACCAATTTGAGCTCTCGTTATATATAATCCAACCAACCATTTATAATAACACCAATCATCAATTGCTCTATGAACTTCTATTCTTAGATGAGTGCAACAATAAAAATTAGAATGTCAACTTCACTAGCTTCTTCTTTTATTCACATGTATGCAAGCCAAGAGTTAAAGTCTGTCTCCTTGTAAAGTTTACAACTAATATTTGATATCTTGAAAAAAAAATTCAAAAATAAACTTTTGAACAACAAAAAATGCGGTTAACACTATTCAAAAATAAACTAAAAATTTTGCAACTCCTATCTGCGGTTTAAATTGAACACTGAACTTGAAAAGCTTTGTAGACTTCATAACTTGAGAAATCAACCAAACTTTTACATTGACACCTAAAACAATAAAATCAAAGAATTCTATTACGCAAAAGCACATAAAATGCACTTAACATACTTAAAAATAAACTTTTGAAGAATTTCTATGTAAACGTATAATACGTTTCTTTGATGACTAAGATTTTCTATTGAATGATTGTGCATAAGTTCAATTTTTGTATCACAAACATGTGGATGCGAGCCAAATAGTCTCCCTTATGTCAAATGATATTTAGATTATAGTGATTTCTCTAAATCCCCATTAGATATGAGAAGTTGGGTGAGTCAAGTAACACGGCAGTTTAATACGGGTCAAAACATGTGTGAGTGAGTTCATGATATCACTTTCATATTCATCTAGTTTTGGACAACCTACAATAGTTTCAATTATCAATTTATGATTAAAGACTAATCTATTAATGCTTGCATTAACTATGGTGACATACTCCATGGATGCCAGTTTTACCTATATACACAGATACAACGGAAGTCATTTTTGTAATGCATTCTACTCCATATTATTAAGTTATCCTTATCAAGCACCAATAGTTACCCTAATGTTGACGTAAGGTACGTATTGAATGAGGGTAGTCAATTGTTTGGTTTCTCACATTTGGTAAGGACCCTAGAATATAACCGGAGTCAAGAATTGAGTTGACACTCACGATATGACTAATGTTTGTATTTTTTGTGTAAAACATGACTTGCTCTATTTCAAGAAAATGACCCAATATTTATAAGGATACATCTCTAAAATATGTTTCCCAACAATTTGAAACTGGTACATGATTTTAAATTATTTTTAACATTTTCTTAATCTGATATGTTTGTATTCCTAACATTATTTTTGAAATCATCATATATTTCGTTTTCTACATTTTCTTAATCCGATATGTTTGTAAGGAACTCATGTTTGTATTCCTAACACGTTTTTTTTAGCAATCAGGGTTATGAGAAATAGATATATGTTAGTAAATTTCGAGGAAAAAAAGGAAGAAATGCAAATTCCTCTTTGATTTTTATGCATACGCGTAGTATTTATTTATCAAAGAATAAAAATAAAAGAAAGTAAAAAAGAAAGGGCGTGATGAGGTGGCAATATTGGATGAGGTGGCAAAACATGATTGGACGAATGACGAAGCACACACCCACGTAGCTTCCTCCCCCCTTCCTTTTGTTTTCCTTCATCAACAAGATTTTATTATTCCTCCTCCCTCATAAATTGACCTATTCTCATATTAATTTTAATGAAAAAAAAAACCTCCCTCCATCCCTTTGTTCTATGATATGTACAGATCGATCGCATTATTAGTATAATATAAACCCCCAATTAAATTATATAAAAATAGGCGTGTATAGTGTAGATAGTGAGTAGTTATGGAAGATGAAACGATGGTAATGGATTGGGATGATGAGTTGGATTTAGTTGATTTGGATACTTTATTTGATCAAATTCCCAACAACAACAACAATCATGAGAATGAAGGGCAGTCTCCGTTGGATGTTATTGAGAAGCTTCTTTTTAACGACGATCAAGATGATCATTTATTGAATGATGATCATGTTAATGAGAATGACTTTCTTAATGACATTTTTCTTGCTGCTGATTCTCCTCCTATTCCAATTGAAGACGGTCCGAAATCATCACCATCATCTGACCTTTCAGATGAGGATGATCTTCGCAATCAGAATCAGAATCAAAAGAAGAAGAATGCTCCTGATGTTGTTGTTATAGATGACAGGCAACAAAAGGAGGACAACGAGGAGGAGGAGGAGGATAATTCCCATGACGATGATCCCCTCACCAAAAAGCGAAAAAGGTACTAGTAATGTTGATTTATTATTGTATATTTGTGGACCATTATCTATTACTGCATCCATATCTGTTGATCATATCATCTATGTGTATGCAAATATACTTTTTTTAATACTATGAGATCCCAAATGCCTACTTTATTTCAAACTAGTTCATAATAGTAAAAAGAAATTAATTACTTTATTATATCATTGTTTATATCTGGTTTCTGTTTTCATTGTGTTTAAAGTTACGAATTCATTATGTGCTATCACACTTTGCTGTCCGATTTGGAAGTGTTTCTTAATTACTTACATACTTTTATAGTTTTCGTTTGTTGTTTCCACCGGTTTTGGCTCATAAATAAAATTCAAATATCACATATTGCCAAACTGTATTGTTTTATTGAATGTGGTTTCTTATGTGATTGTCCTATCTGGGAAGGGTTTTATAATTGCAATGTCATTTGTTTTGTGTGGCTAGGCAATTGAGAAATAAAGATGCGGCTCTAAGATCTCGAGAGAGGAAAAAGACGTACGTAAAAGAACTAGAAATGAAAAGCAGGTACTATGAAGCGGAGTGCAGGAGACTGGGCTCCATGCTCCAATGCTTTATGGCGGAGAATCAAGCACTACGCTTTTCATTACATAGTAGCAAGTTGACATTTGATACTACTTCCATCACCAAGCAGGAGTCTGCTGTGCTCTTCTTGGGTATGTTACGCATCATGCTTGGACCTTTCGTTTTTCTTGTCTTTTGTCATTTTTGTAATTCCAAAACTGGATTTGGTAAATACACATATATAATAAATGTGCAATTGAGATGAAAGCTGTCATCTTATTGCAGAATCCCTGCTGTTGGGTTCCCTGCTATGGTTGATGGCCGTAGTTTGTCAGCTGCTCGTCCTTCCAAGTCAACTGGTGGAGGTAAACGTGGTAGAAGAAAAACTTCTTCCAAGTCCGGTTCTAAGGAAGGGGCCAAGTAAAGCGTCTATACAGATCCTTATGGTGGGTAAACGATTCAAAGCTTCACGTTCAAGGATGAGACCGGCCCTTGATTCTCCTCTACAAGTAGTAAACAACGTCTTAATAGCTGTTTTTTGTTTGAAATTTTTTCTTTTTTTTTTTTTTTTTTTTTTTTTCTTTTTTCTTTTTTTTTGTGGTTGTTATCTTTCTTTTCTCGCCTGGATAAATATAAGAGACAGAGAAGAGATGCTTGTTTGTGTTTAACCTTTTTATCTATTGGATCTTTTGTTTATTTATGGTCAGTTACTTTATTTTCCGTCTTTGTGGATGTATAGTGGCTGCGTTTAGTTATCTTCAGTATTTTGATATGTTTGGGAGTGGTGACTGATCTCTGAGTGATTGTATGAAGTATTTCGTGTCAGCTATTTGTATACTCTGTGACGCTGTGTGATGCCACAACCACAAAAAAACGGAGTTATTTGATTTTTTCTTAGGTGTGAACGGCACTGGAAACATACTTGGCAAGACGCGAGTCAGTTGTTTTCATGGATTTTTGGTTGAGCTTTTATCGGTTATGATTCAGTTCTATGGGTGATAGCTTTGTCAATTTCTATCTATGGATGGGCTTTGTCAATTTCTATCTATGGATGGGACTACATTCAGTGCCAGTAAACTGTCCCACTTGACGGATTTCAGTCTGAATCATGTGTGGATTCTTTCAAGTCCCTTATATGCTTTGTTGATAGTTTCAAGCTTGCACATCCTTATGCAGGTCGAGACAAATACCATGTGGGTGTTGTTATACATACCCTTGGCCTACCTTTTATCCCTCTGGCTTACATATTTAACTTGGTGCACGTGGTTCGTACACGTTCGTTTTGGAATGAGGTCAGGTGGGTTTTAAAGATGTCTAGTTTTCGAGTTCTTGTTCCCTTTGCCAGTTTTTATGTAATGAGAAGGGATATTGTCTCTTCCAAATTCATTCACAAACCAATTGACTTTTTATTCATTTATATCCTGCAAGTTTTACCGACTCAAACCAGTAATTGTGGAATGCTTGAATAGAGATAGTTATTACCAAGTTACTAGTAAAAATGTACTGGTCTTATAGATGTTGAGTATGGTTACACAGTTACTGGTATTAATGTCTTATGGATCTGTGATATGATGTCAATGTCAAGTTATGCGAAAGAAAATAGGAAACAAGGTAAACCAAAGTTAATTGTGAACTTTTGTAGGTCGAGAATTGACTCTTGGGTAGTTTTTGTACGGGGTAATAATTTTTTTCACCGAGTATTTCTGCAAAGAAACTTTTGAAGCTGACGGGACGATGTTTTCACGTCATGCCTAACTAAGCGTAAGTGAGATGTGTGACCAATTCGAAAAACTAGTAAGTGATCACAGACAAAATCAGAAGTTTTTGTAAAAGAGTTAGGGTGTGTTAGTTTTTCTAAAAACAGCTCTTACCGCCTTTTAACACAAATGGGTTATATATCTAATGAAAAGATGAAAACTTAAAATATATTTTTAAACAGGGTCTAGTTACAAAATTTTAATGATTGTTTCAGACTTTCAGGTCAAACAATTATACTGAATAAAAATATTCTTGAAAAATGGTCACATTGTGGAGATTCTCATTTTACCTTACGAATTACATACATTAAACAATTTATGGCCTTTTAGTTTCTTTTAGTACAAATAAATTTAATTTTAAGAACTACGTTTAGCAAATAACAGCATACATGAACTATAACATTTGAAAGACCCTTATAAAACTCAAGCAAATTACTATATATACTAATGTAGCGTCAAATGACGCAGGCTCACGTTATCATCAGCTTCTTTTGGGCCTAATCCGTTACGTATATCCAGCCCAAAACGTTTCCTGCCCTTTGCTATTAATCTATTATACTCTATTAGTGTACATATTAATTTTGGGTTTTTTTGGGCCCAATGCAATAATTGCTAGGCTTTTTTTTAAACAACTGTTGGCTTTTTTTTTTTTTTTTTTTTTTTTTTTTTTTTTTTTTTTTTTTTTTTTTTTTTTTTTTTTTTTTTTTTTTTTTTTTATAAGTTCGGGATACAAAAAATATTTTGACGTAAAACAACCGCATCAAATAACTCCACAAAACCTGCTTCGATGACTGATCACGTTGCCTGAGTCTTTTGTACTATTTCGCTAAAAATGCCAAACCGCGCACCCTAAACATGCTATAAAAAACCGACACGCATTTATGTGCATGACCAATGCCCCGCCGCAACGCGGCGGGTCGAAGCCATCCTCGTTGTTTATCATGTATCCGCCAAAACACAACACTTTCTGATATATATGAAAGGATTTGCACATATTATGCAAACCAGACGACAAGTACCCGTGCATAGCAACGGGATATGATAGCTGCAGATAGTTGTATTGAAAAAAAGAATTATGGGTTATAAACAAAAAATAACCCGGTTCGACCTGGCCAGTTTCACCGGTTGAACCGGTTCTGGTCGAAAATATGGTTCAAATTAAACCGGTTTTTGTAATTTCGGAACCCGGTTAGACCCGTCGGGTTTGAAGTGACCCGGATCAACCTGGTTTTCAAAATATGTATATGCCTTTTTTTTGTAACATTCCAAATATATGTAAATTTAATTTTTGTGGAAGATTGGGTTGACCCGGTGGTTGAACAGGTGTTAGGAATACGAATATTCCTATGAAAGACTCGGTCACCCCGATGATATATTAGCATTAAACTAGCTCGTAGGTTTATTTATATTTATTTAGTTATCGTAGAATTAGGTTATTTTAAGTAATAGCGTGGAGGACGGACGGGTCTTTACCCACTGTACACCCGATCCACAGCTCGTAGGAGAGCGTTTTATTGTAACTATATAAAGCCCTTCCCGCACATGGGAAGGGTTGGAGCTTCCTTTCATTAATCTAATATTTACATTTTTCTCTCTTCTCTTTCTCTCTCTAGGAATCCTCCCAACTCACTTTCTCTCTCTAACTTCTAACACAATTCGAACCATAATCACAATAACCATACATGTTATAATTATGAGAATCCTACAATTGGTATCAGAGCCAGGTTTCATCTTAGGGCCTTAGATATTCGGATTTGGTGTGGTTTTTGTGGTTTTTGTTGGTTAGAATAGTTTTCTAGGAAAACACCTTGGTTTGATCTTGTTTGTGATATATGAAGTGTTATAAGTGTACTTTATTGATTAGTGGTGTTAGATTTACTTAGTTTTTTAGTTGGATAGGCCAACTCATTCGTTAGTTTGAAGTTTGAGGCATTTTGGGTCGTTTTTCTTAGTAGCGAATAGCTCTATTGTTTTGCGTTTCTTAGTAGCGATTAGCTCTGAAAAAGTAGCGATTAGGTCTAGCGGTTAGCTTTCTTTACAATTTTTGGACAAAAGGACAAATCGCTAGATAGCGATTTGGCGTTGTGTGGTAGCGATTAGTACGCCTTGTCGTTTTGTGAAACTAGCGATTAGCTATTTTTCAGCGATTAGCATTAACTTCTACTCAGCGATTAGCTCTAGTGATTAGCTATTTTCAGCGATTAGCTCCAGCGATTTGGTGGTGTTTAGCGATTAACTCAGTTGTGAGATTCTAGTGATTTGTTAACTACTTGTATTTGGTGAATTGTTGTAACTTAAGTCGTTTCGATTAATCTGATTGTGATTTGACGTTGTGAGTTAATCCTTACGACTTGACTTAATACGATCGGATATATTGTAACTTGACTTGTTGTAACCTGACACGTAGTGCTAATTGTAACTTATCCACGATCTCACTCTAAGTCTAATTCGCATATCACATCTCACGGTTTCTTCTTGATTTTGTAAAATCCCGCGAAAGAATGTATTTCTCCGTTTAAATCATAGAATTGTAAATCCCGTGCACGTTCATATCATGTCAAATTCTTCGGATTCAGTCATATCTGAGATACTCAAATTGTACGACATGAACGATGAACTTAAGATTTCCAACAAAGTACAACAGACTACTGGTTTTGAATCTGAAACTACTATAATGGAATCTTTGTGCTCTAATTAACATGAGAGAGAAGTGCAACAGCCACAACAAGTGCTTCACAATGCAAATGAAAGCTGCATAGAATTCTTTCGACAACTTCATTCACACCTCTCGGTACTTTTAGAGGGAACTGGATTCAAGATGGGATTCGAACGTGCATTTGCAACACTCTTTGGTCAAGATGTTCAGACTTTCACAGATACAATGATTCTTAACTTANAAACTAGCTTGTAGGTTTATTTATATTTATTTAGTTATCGTAGAACTAGGTTATTTTAAGTAATAGCGTGGAAGACGGACAGGTCTTTACCCACTGTACACCCGATCCACAGCTCGTAGGAGAGCGTTTTATTGTAACTATATAAAGCCCTTCACGCACATGGGAAGGGTTGGAGCTTCCTTTCATTAATCTAATATTTACATTTTTCTCTCTTCTCTTTCTCTCTCTAGGAATCCTCCCAACTCACTTTCTCTCTCTAACTTCTAACACAATTCGAACCATAATCACAATAACCATTCATGTTATAATTATGAGAATCCTACAATTGGTATCAGAGCCAGGTTTCATCTTAGGGCCTTAGATATTCGGATTTGGTGTGGTTTTTGTGGTTTTTGTTGGTTAGAATAGTTTTCTAGGAAAACACCTTGGTTTGATCTTGTTTGTGATATATGAAGTGTTATAAGTGTACTTTATTGATTAGTGGTGTTAGATTTACTTAGTTTTTCAGTTGGATAGGCTAACTCATTCGTTAGTTTGAAGTTTGAGGCATTTTGGGTCGTTTTTCTTAGTAGCGAATAGCTCTATTGTTTTGCGTTTCTTAGTAGCGATTAGCTCTGAAAAAGTAGCGATTAGGTCTAGCGGTTAGCTTTCTTTACTATTTTTGGACAAAAGGAAAAATCGCTAGATAGCGATTGGTTGGGCGTTGTGTGGTAGCGATTAGTACGCCTTGTCGTTTTGTGAAACTAGCGATTAGCTATTTTTCAGCGATTAACATTAACTTCTACTCAGCGATTAGCTCCAGTGATTAGCTATTTTCAGCAATTAGCTCCAGCGATTTGGTGGTGTTTAGCGATTAACTCAGTTGTGAGATTCTAGTGATTTGTTAACTACTTGTATTTGGTGAATTCTTGTAACTTAAGTCGTTTCGATTAATCTGATTGTGATTTGACGTTGTGAGTTAATCCTTACGACTTGACTTATTACGATCGGATATATTGTAACTTGACTTGTTGTAACCTGACACGTAGTGCTAATTGTAACTTATCCACGATCTCACTCTAAGTCTAATTCGCATATCACATCTCACGGTTTCTTTTTAATTTTGTAAAATCCCGCGAAAGAATGTATTTCTCCGTTTAAATCATAGAATTGTAAATCCCTTGCACGTTCATATCATTGTCAAATTCTTCGGATTCAGTCATATCTGAGATACTCAAATTGTACGACATGAACGATGAACTTAAGATTTCCAACAAAGTACAACAGACTACTGGTTTTGAATCTGAAACTACTATAATGGAATCTTTGTGTTCTAATTAACATGAGAGAGATGTGCAACAGCCACAACAAGTGCTTCACAATGCAAATGAAAGCTGCATAGAATGCTTTCGACAACTTCATTCACACCTCTCGGTACTTTTAGAGGGAACTGGATTCAAGATGGGATTCGAACGTGCATTTGCAACACTCTTTGGTCAAGATGTTCAGACTTTCACAGACACAATGATTCTTAACTTAGATCAACTACAACAACAACTTGACCAAGGAGAATCTTCCAAAATTGGATCCATGGCTGCCCTTTGTGTGATCAACAAACAACTCCAAGTGTTCATCGATTCAAAATTCACTATGAATTATGACTATGATAGCCAGATGACGAAAAAGTGGTTTGCTGATCACACGGGAATCGAGGTTGACACGTTCAGAGATATACTCCTCCAACTCATGGGTAATGTGAAAATGTTCATTCATGAAAGAGCACAACATCAGCAATGTAGTAACACTAAGTCTGCTAAGCTTGATACTAACGACAGCTCTGGGACTTATACTACTCATGGGATTGATATTAATCAGAGATCAGAAAATGATCAAGTACCATATGCTGAGGTACATGTCACTGATCAACATATTGTGCTTTCTAATGAACGTCAGTATACTGATCAAGTTAAACCTACTTATGACACATATCTGTTGGAAAAGACTGATAGCACAACCATCTATAATTCAACAAATATGAGTCATAAAGGGGAATAAAGTGATCAGGATACTGAGCACAATGATGTTTCAAGTTCTTTGATTACAACTGAGTCTTTTAAGTCAAATGATATGGTTGATAAAGAAGTTTATAATGACCTTTCAAAAAGATTTTTAACACTTGAAAAGCATTGTATTTCTCTTGAAATCACAATGCAACTAAAAGAAGAAAGTTCTCTAAATAACCAACCATGCAAAAATCCGGAACTTCCTGAATCCCATGAATACTTTATGATAAATGATTTAAAAGCTCAGCTAGAAGCAAAGAACTTAACAATCAACAACTTGAAAAATCAAATTACCAACATGCATGAGATGTGTAGTAGTGTGAAGGATAAACTTGACTGTGAAGCAACTGAAATCTGCAACGTTCAATTGGAACGAAAAGTGGCTGAATTACTTTTGGAAAATGAGTCTTTGAATAAGCATTGTAAAAAGCTTAATGAGTCTATCAAAGAAACGAGAACTAAGACGATAGAACATACAACCTCTTTGATTGCCAAAAATGATGAATTCAAAACTCAACTTCAGGACAAGGGTTTCACAATTACAGCATTAAAGAACGAGCTAAGGAAAGCAACAGGGAATAGTGTGAACACTAAGTTTGCAAAACCATCAATCTTGGGGAAACCAGTTTTACCATCGAATAGATCCAATCAGTTGTTAGACAACCGACTGCGTATAGATCTGAACGACCAAAACTTTCAAAAACTCGTTTTGCCTCCCAAGTTGATGTGAAATTAATTTTGACAAAACCAGTCACTCCACATTATTTGCCTAAGATTATTGCTTCTAGTTCTGCTAAGCCTCAACAAGTAGTTACTCCTACACCCAGCTCCTCTAGGATTAGTTCAAAAATTGTGTCGAAACCTAGCATTAAGGTTCAAAACACTTTTGATATAAATGACTTGTACAAGAACTATGATCTAGAAAAGGCTAGGAAAAGGGCATTACTTCATAAGGATGGAATCTTAGGTTCACAACCTTGTATGATCCCTCCTAGGTTATTGAGGAACACTGCTAAGGTTCAACCTGTTAAGTCTAGGATTTACAGTAAGCCATACACAATGCATAAGAAGCAAAACAAACCTAAAACTTCTCCTAGGTGGACACAAACTGCTAAATCTTTGGAGACTAGGAATATCGATAAGCCTTCCACTATGCATAAGAAGCTTAGTAATCCTAGACCTTGCCATAAGTGGATTCCAACTGGTAGAATTTTTAAGTACGTTGGACTTAAGTGGATACCTACCGGAAAGGTGCTTACTGATGGCAATGCCATGGTTGACCGTGAAACCTCTAAGGGTTTGGATACTTATGTCACTAACCCATATATATGCAATCAATATTGTAATGTTAGTGCAGGTAGTCCTTACTCAGTTGCAGGTACATCGGCCATTCTTATAAAGGGAAGACTCAATGTATGGCGGCCAGAAGTACTGAAATCTCCTAATTCAGGGGTTTAGGAAACACAACATTGATGTACGTGTATTATGACGTTTGAACACAACGGTTCAAGCCTCGTTCTTCAACGACTATGACGTCTGTTCACATCAGTTCAGGCCTCGTTCTTCAACGACTATCACGTTTGAAAACCTCAGTTCAAACCTCGGTCCTCAAAGTCAACATTATGGCGTCTGCTGAAAACACTTTAGGCCCCGTTCATCAAAAGAAAGAAAGGTGTACGATTCAGTGCGCCTTATCTTCGGAAGAAGAGAAATCTTCTTATTGCTGACCATTCTCAACAACATGCTTCATGCTTTCTCCATGTTCATTTAGTCATCAAGTGGATCTACTTATCTTTGATCAAATTCTTATTCACTTGTTCAATCAAAAATGGCAACCTCGTTTGCAATTTTTGAGGGGGAGAAGGGTGAATAAACTACATGATTGATTGTATTCTTATTCACATGCTCAATCAAAAATGGCAAACCTCGTATGCAATTTTTGAGGGGGAGAAGTGTGAATAAACTACATGATTGATTGTATTCTTATTCACTTGCTCAATCAAAAATGGCAAACCTCGTATCCAATTTTTGAGGGGGAGAAGTTTGAATATACTACATTTTGATTGATGTTTGAAGAATGGTCATACGATTCTCCTCCAACACTTAATGTTCCATTTACTAAGGATGACTGGGATTTATGTTTGATGAATACTTCCAAGCCTTAACGAATGTTGATCATCTAGTTCCTGAAGCTCTTGCACCGGTTCCTGCTGACTCAACTGGTTCACCTTCTTCAATCTCCAATGATCAAGCTGCACCATCTAGAAGTACAAATCAGACTATTCAAGAAACTCAATCTCCAGTTATTCCTCAAGGTGTTGGTGATGACTATCATGATATTGAAGTTGCACACATGAATAATGATCCGTTATCTGGTATCCCTTTCCCAAAACTAGACTCTAAAGAATCCCTTTCTTCACGGATTGTTGTTCCTTCCAATGTGCACTTTGTAAACCAACCACAAGATCATAATGGAAAATATCAGCTAAGAATTTGGGCATGTAATGTCAAGTGATCATGGAGTTTATTTGGTATCATTTATTTGAGATTGAAGTTGACTTTCACAATGGCGTGATCTTATTTTATCTTGAAGTCGGGGTTGGTTGGATGCATGACGCTCAATGATACCTTGCTCGTGATTAAGATTTAAGTTGAAGACTTGGTTTATCTAGTTACCAGCAGTCGGGGTGGATGGTTGAAGACCTGGTTAACTATCACTTTAAGGAGTTACGTTGTAGTACTCAGTGTCACACGCAGATGACGATGTGGATAATTGCAAGAGGTGTCAATGTCTCATAATTTGATTGAGTATTGAGTACTTATAGATTTGCTTGGAGCATTAATTCTCTACACCGTTCTTCCAACATTAGTGCAAGCTTAAGTCACCAGAAAGGGAAATTTTACTTCAGCTTCAAGTTTGGTATATCGAGTTTACTTCATCGGTGGTCACTTCAAATATCCTACATAAGGGTTGGTAATGATAGTCATTGAGAGTTTCTGTAGCAGTTGATTCTCACATGATACATTTGAGCTAATTTATTCTTCTCACATGATTTCAAGTATAATTTTTTGCTGATTCTGAGGTATCAAAACTAGCAAGGGGGAAGGAGACATACATCTGAACGCACAACGAGTACACGTGATGAGCTTTATACTTCTTAATTGAAGATATTCCGGGAAGACACATGTCACAACCGCAGAGATAATCAGTGTCTTAACTCGTTTTTCTGGTGTATCATTCCAACTACTTGGGGGAAGTGGTCTCTTGATTCTTGTGGTAGGTATTACTTCAACTTTCAGTGGGAAGAAATATGAGAAGAATATTTGGAGCGTGAGATGATATTGCTTATCGATATCTTCATACGAGCTGATATGAGTTATGGTAAAGTGCTTCTGGTTATTGCTTCATGTACACAATGTTATGCTGATTCCGATATCATCGCAACCATCAGGGGAGAGATATGTGTACATCAGGGACGCACAACAGGTTCACGTGATCGAGCTTAATCATTTATTTCTGAGTTAATATCCGCAGAGATGATCAGTGCTTCAACCTGTTACTTTGGTGTTATCGTCTCAACTTATGGTGGGTACATGTGTACAATATGGACTGAGCTGTTATACGTAAGATAACTGGAATGCACTTGGTAAAATGAAGATGTTGTTATATTGTTCCCCTAAATAGACAACTGCTCAAAATTGTAGAGTAATGTGTACATCGGGACGCACAACAAGGTCATGTGATTGGGCTGAATCATTGATTCCGGGATTGATAACCGCATAGATGATCCGTGATTCACCTTGTTACTTCGGTGTTTTCGTTTTCTTTGGGTTTTTGAGCGTCATACAATGAGACTTTTTGCATCACTTCAACTACTTGGGGAAGTGGTCTCATGAAGATGATTGTCGGTTTGGGGGGAAGCTACCAAAGCTTCACATTGAGAAGGCTCAAGTTCAGATGATTATTCAGGAGCCTCTTTGGTAGTGATAATTTAAGAGATGTTGGCTAGTGACTTCTACAACGTACAGAACGATGTCCTTTGGTATTCATGTCGTCATCTTCTTAAATCGAATAATATCCTATGTATATATATTATACATTATACCAAATTGTAAATAGAAAAAATATAAAATCTATAAAAACCATAAAAATCAGAAAATCAAGAAAATACCAAAAATAGTTCCTCTAGGCATGTCTTCTGTTTATCGATAACATTTACGGTCCTAGAAATGTCATTCAATAATGACACGGGACTTTAAATGAAGCTCGAGCAGAAGTTAAACTAAACGGTTAAAACATGTCATATGGCTTGCTATTACTTCAGATAGCAACCCGCTCTTATATATGGGGAAAGCACGTCGCCAAAAAGACGGTTGTTCCTCACACTAGGTGAAGTTCACCCGGGCACGGATTACTTTATATCCGTGTTTCGTCGAAAGGTCGTACGTTTCAGTGCATCATTACTAGTATAAGAAGAGAAGTCTTCTTTTATCACAAAAACTCTCATCTATGATTCTTCAGGAGAGTTTTTGCTGTACAGAAGGTGGATATTGGACTTAAATTTTCGCAAATACTCAACACTCAATGTAATGACTATAGCTCTTTAAATAGAAAACGGGTCATTAATTGAGGAGGAGAGTATTTGTTCAAAATTTCTGACACCTTTTGTAAGTTTGTGCATCAGCAGTCGTGATCATCAGTACGTCTCAAAATATCAGTACATGTTAAACCCTGACCACATTTTCTCCCATATTTCTAAACTTATTTAAATCAATTTGGATCACAAAATCTCAAATGATTTGAAATTTTTGATTGGGGGAGAGAATGTGATTTAAATATGAAATCTGATAAAAATGTGATGTTTTGGAATCAAAAGTACGCTCTCCCATATGTGCCAAACTCTTTGATATATGAATGCATATATTGTGGGGGAGCAAACGGATTGTGGTGATAAATGATTTTGGCATTTCATGAGATCATGACTCAGGCTTAACCAATGAATTGACGACACAAAATANGGAGAGAATGTGATTTAAATATGAAATCTGATAAAAATGTGATGTTTTGGAATCAAAAGTACGCTCTCCCATATGTGCCAAACTCTTTGATATATGAATGCATATATTGTGGGGGAGCAAACGGATTGTGGTGATAAATGATTTTGGCATTTCATGAGATCATGACTCAGGCTTAACCAATGAATTGACGACACAAAATATGTCATGAATCGAAAGGACTAGTCCTGGCCGGGTAATAATTTCAAGCTGGTCTAACCAGTGATGTAAGCGTGTCTCGAAGAGGACTGGTCTAAGTAGTATGTACAATTTCGAGAAAACTTTTGTGAACCTGATCAGGACGGGTAATAATTTCAAGCTAATTTAACTAGTGATGTAAACGTGTCTCGAATGGGTCTTGTTCACTTAAGGTGGATCAATTCAAAAAGTGCAACTCTACCCAACATGTGCAAATTTTAAATTAAAACTTATGAGCACATGTTAAGGAGGAGCATCTTAACTACATATAAAGAGAAAATGGTCAAACCTTGAAAGTGAAAACTTGAAATTGGTCAAACCTTGAAATTGGCTTTTTGAAAGTGAGAAATTAGACAGAATTTGGCATTTGGAAAGAAATGCCATTTTGGAAAGTATTCACTGAAGATAACAAGGAAGATATTGATTGGTGTAACACCTTCCAAACGCTGGACATTGATGGAAAGGATAAGAAAGTTGACATATTCTATGTTAGGAAACAATTTCTAAAACATTGTTGGACAAAACTTTTTGATTTCAAACACATATATTTCAAACGCAGTAACACACCACATATTTTCTTTTGTTTATTCTCTCTTCACTTTTGTTCTCTAACCTAGAACACACCACATCTCTCTAACTAAAAAACAGCAGCCGCCACCATCATAACCTTATCTCCGCCACCATCTGCCGAAATTGCCACCATCTTTCGATGGTTTAGGTAGTTTCAGGTAGTCGGGGCTGGGTTTTTGGTAGTTGGTGGTGGTTTCGGTTATCCATAGCCACCATCAACGAAATAGTCAACACCTTTGGAAACCCACCACCGAGACCCGACATGACTGAAGGTTCTTTTTTATATAAACCTATATATTTCTTGACGTTTTTTTTAATAAATTTCATGAATATTATTATGTACGCTAGATGTGGTAGATAATAGCATTCTTTTTGTATGAAGGTTTTGTTTTTGTGTATATTCTTGTAAGATTTCAAATGGGTACATGATATGAGATGTGACTTGTTTTCGAAACTTAATATGTATGGTGGTTTGTTTTTACATGTTTTAGTAATTAAAAATGACCATTTTTTTAGATTGATTTTAAATAATGTTCTCATAGACACAAATCTTTTATCGTGGAAGTTTTTTGGATTTGTTGGGTGTTGGTGGTTCTTGTCTTTGTGGTTGACTAACAAAATCGAAGGTTTCCAGTGCCAATTTCTATAAGTTTCTTTTACTCTTATGACTATTTATGGATTTCTTTTGCTGGAAAATGATATTTGGTATTCATAGTGGTGGTCAATGTTGTTTGTAGAAATCATATCTTTGGTTATTTGAAAATTTGCTACACCAGAGTATTAGATAAGCTTGGCTTGGCATGGAAACATGATTTTGGTTCGAGCCTCACTATTTGCATAGTGGTGATAATGACATGCACGGTGATTTTTTATTGTTCATTGAAGTTGATAAGCTTGGCTTGGCATTGCAACATGTTACTAGCGAATAATTTGTTCAAGTAAATCATTAGCTTTTGTTCACGAGTTAACAAAATTAGACTTGTTAGTGTTTTCTATAGCACCTGAACTCACAAGCGTGATAAATAGTTTTAAAAATCAAGTCCCATGACTTGTAAACGAGGCTAGCAAGATGTATACATTTTGAACTTTTCAGAAAAGCCCAACCCGAACCTGAATATCTTGCTGGTCATGGGCTTCGTGACCATCTCGCAAGGTAATTTCTTCATCGTATACATCAATCAAAGCACGACCCGTCTTTAGGAAACCTCGTCCAAGAATGAGAGGAACCCTTGGATCAGGATCAAAATCGACGACAACAAAATCAGCTGGAAAGTGAAATTTTCCCACATTGACGATGACATCTTCGGCTATGCCTTTAGGACGAGAGGTAGAACGGTCGGCAAGCTCGAGAGTCATGCGTGTCGGAGTCAAAGGGGGTAACGACAACTTCTGCCAAACGGAAAACGGCATGAGGCTAATGCTAGCACCTAAATCGGCTAAGGCGAAACATTGAACCATTCCGGGAAAATTGCATGGAATTAAGAACTTGCCGGGGTCTTCAAGCTTTTCGGGAAGCTTTTTAAGGAGAACTGCCGAGCAATTCGCATTCAATGGTGTAGTCGACATTTCATACAATTTATCCTTATTATTTAACAAGTTTTTAAGCATTGATGAAAACTTTGGCATTAACACAACAGCATCAGCAAGACTCAAATCAAAGCGAATGTCTTGAAACATCTTAAAGAATTTTTCCTTCATTATGTCATTTTTATCTTGACGTTTTTGCTCATTAAGACGAAAAGGATATGGAAGACTTGTTTTAACTGGTTCATCTTGTTCAAAAACAATTTTCTCTTTTCCTTTTGAAACATTAGCATTTTCATTTGACGATTGAACCACCGGAGGTTGGATATTTTCGGTCCTTCCTTGGTGAATAGGAATTCTCGTATCCGTTGTCACCTCGGTTGCACGGTCTACTACCTTTGAAGGAGGAGGAGTATAAGAGGTAGTTGGAACCGTTGGCTCTTTGTAAGAAACGCCACTGCGTGTTGTGATCGCCTTGACATCGCCCCTCGGGTTAGCGATCGTGTTGCTAGGTAAAGAAGTGGTACCCGAACTCGAGGGTCGATCATTTAAACGCTTGTTTAATTCAGCCATTTGATTAACCAACATATGATTCATTTCCTCTTGTTTTTTAATTTGTGCCTGCTGGCTTTGCAAAAAGGTTTGGTTGTTTTGATTTTGACGAAGTAATTCTGCTAACAACTCATCCGTGTTTGAATGATTTTGCACAACACCTTGATTCTGGTTAAAAGTTTGCCCACGGGCATTGTTGTTAAAACCTTGACTTTGATTTTGAAAATGATGATTTCCTTGATTATTATTTCCATAATTAGCACCTTGGTTACCAAAATTTCCTTGATTATTTTGAAAATTCTTGTTTTGGTTAAAACCTTGAGTTTGATTTTGAAAACCTTGTGTTGCACGACTTTGATTGACTTGATTACCACGGTTTGGCACGTATTGGTTTGAAGTCGGGTTTGTAAAACCTGGTGGTGGTCCAAGAAAGTTGGTTGAACGGTAGCTGAGAAGATTGCGATCTCCTTGGGTTTGGTACGTGTTACCAACCATGTTTGCTGCATACACATTCTCTTGGGTGAAAGAACTGGTTGTTGGACATTCGAAGTATGAATGGGGACCACCACAAGTTTCGCAACTTGGGTTAACTGCATTAATGTTTTGAAAAGGTTGTTCTTTTTGTTGGATCAAAATCCCAATTTGCTTCGTAAGAGTAGCGATGGCATCAGCATTTTGTTGGGTTCTTGTCATGAATTCCTCGTTGTCTTTGGTACTAGCACTAGATGCTTGCGTTTTGTTTCGTGAAGTTCTTACTCTTGCCTTGTTCTCGATGATGGTGAACACATCTTGGGCGTTTCGAGATAACAAATTACCACCTGCAGCAGAATTGAGTGAATCTTGATCGACGGGATTCAAACCATTATAGAAGGTATCGATTTGATGCATTTCAGAAAACCCGTGATTAGGACACTTTTCGAGTAACTCTTTGAATCGATCCCAAGCTTCGTTGAATGATTCATCGAAAGCTTGTTGAAAACGAAGGATCTGAGAACGAAGATTTGAAGTTTTTGATGGTGGACAGAATTTGTTAAGGAACTTGCTAGCCAAATCATCCCAAGTATGAATCGAATTGGGGGGTTCTTTGTCTAGCCAAGCACGAGCAGCTCCTTTGAGAGAAAAAGAAAACAGTTTCATTTTGACAACATCATGATTGAACCTTATGGTTTCAGCAATATCGGTTAAGTTTCGAATGTGAGCATGAGGATCTTCGTGGTCAAAACCATGAAAGGCCATACCCGCAATAAGATTGATTACGCCGTGATTGATTTCGAAATTATTTCCTTGAATATCGGGAATCACAATAGCTCGTTTCACACCTTGGAAAGGCGTTTGAAGTTGATCTTCGATGGGACGAGGATCATGAAGAGGTTGGTTACCACCCACCGGCGGGTGTTCACCATTGTTTTGTGCACCGTTGTTGTTGTTGTTATTCATCTCGGTGATGAAATCTTGAGGATCACGTAACTCGGGTACGCTCCTTTGCTTTCGTCTACGGCGGCTTCGATTAGTTGGCACTTCAAGGTAAGAAAACTCGTTCAAGTTAGACTTGGAACGAGTGATCATATAAATCAAAACAAAACAAAGTGTAAAAGAAAGTAGAAAGGAAAATCTTTTTGGTTTTTATAAGTTTATAAAAGAAAAGATAAAATATTTTTGGCTTTTATTGGTTTTATAATTTTTAGTTGTTTTTATGTTTTAAGAAAAGCGTTAACTTCTAAAAGAAGGTTCTTCAAAACACAAGTCTCGAACGACGAATGACTTAATCTTAATCAACCGCTCCCCGGCAGCGGCGCCATTTTGATATGCAGCAAAACTAAGCGGTGAAGCTTGTAAACCACGGATCGTTGTCCCAACGAGCGTTGAAATTGATCTAGTCACTCAAGTCGTGAGTTATGTGAGATGAATGGGTTGAAAAGAGTTGAATTTGTTTTAATTATACTACGAAAGTTTTGCATAAAATTTAAATGAAATAAAGGACAATAAGAAAGGGAATAAAATTAACCATGAAAGAAAACATGAGACTAAGTGAAGCGAAAAGGGAAATAAAAGTTTAAACTTAAGAAAGGATTAAAGAAAATGTTTTTGTTGTTTTATAATTAATTAACGAAAGAAAATTAAGCTAAGTTAAAAAGTTCAAAAGAAAATTCGACAGAGTAACGGTAAGAAATGGATAAAAGAAAACTCCACTCGATGAACGATGGAGTGCAAATAAGCCTAGCTCGGCTTGATAAACAAGACACGACAATAAAAGACTAAGACTCGAAAACTTGAAGAAAACAAAAATCTAAACTCGCTATGAAGACTTATGGGAACTAAACTCGCTACAAACTCGCTACCTAATTTGGAACACAAACTCGCTATGCTAAAGAAACCATACTCGCTACCCTAAAGGAAAAACAAACTCGCTAGACCTAGGTGACCCTAAACTCGCTACCAAACTCGCTAGGAGAAACCAAAACTCGCTAGGGTTCAAAAGAAAAGATACTCGCTATACCCTACTATGACCAAACTCGCTAAGGTTAAATGGAGACCAAACTCGCTATCTAGGATGGGATACCAAACTCGCTAGGTTTAAAAATAAACCAAACTCGCTATCTAGCCAAGACCATACTCGCTAGATCAAAAGAAAAATAGCATACTCGCTATGAAATGTGAACCATACTCGCTACTAAACCCTAAAGTACTCTATACTCGCTATAAAACCCTATTGACCTACTGTATATATTTTTTACGTAAATCTATTATAAAAACTTAATAAAAACTTATTTAAACTCAATATTAAGCAAGACCAATACTCAAAATAAGCTATAGAAGACTCAACTAATCAAAATAAGCAAAACATATTCCTAGGGCTTGTAAATGAAAAGCTCGTTCAGACTCAAAATAAAGATTAAAAAGCTAAAGATAACAACTTTAAAACTTGTAAATAAGCTAAACAAACACGAAACAAAAGCTCTCACAAGCTAGCAAAACCCAAATAAGCTCAAGTCATAA
>LBNU01039310.1:0-15727 GCA_014162995.1 Artemisia annua
GCTAGAGGCAGAGTTCAATCAAGTCTCATACGGAACATACGTATTTCCTGGTTGTTCTACTCAATGCGCAGATGTAACCTTTAGAGTCCTACGCAGGTCTTAGCATGAGCCGAAGTTATGAGGATTTTACTTAGTACTTCCAATGTTGACGGAAACTCCCCTGGCCAGGGTCAACATTCAACGCCTTGCGCAGGTCTTCGGTAATCCTTGCTGGGTTACACTTAGTGTTTTCGGTGGATTCAAACGGTCTCAGTCGTGGGGTGCTCCAGGACTCCCAATCGTGGCTGTATTCGGCTATGTCTGTGTAAGCTCTTTCGAGGGTATCCTATTAGACGGCATTGCTAGGGTTGGGAGTCCTTCCTTGCTGTTGGACGATCTCTTACTTCGACCTGTAAGTACGGTTGCTTTTTCTAACCGTTTTTGCAGGTACACACCACACTAGTTTCAATGACTCATCATCATTCATTTTCCCCCAAACGGGTCATGGGAGTTTCTTCACACAGTCAAAGGTTAGCCCGTCAGAAAAAAGTTTACGCAAGAAGAATTACAAGTAAAGTATAGATCATGGTGAAAGAACAGCGCACAATGTAGTTGGCAAGACCTAAAATGTATGGCATGTTGGAAAGGCGTAGCGATCAACCTACAAAGACAAAGTAGTGACATAAGGCAGATGAACAACCACAACAACAAAGAACAAAGAAAAGTCATGGTGTAAAGATCACAAAGCATGAAGGAACAAAGAACGATGAACGTTGAACAATGACTTATCTAATGTTTTCTAAAGACGTCAAGAGCAATGAATGTTAAAGTTTAAAGACAAAGATGAAGACGTCACGCAACCTTCAATGACCAACACTTAGGGGGAGATTGTTAGCTTTGTATTTTTTATAATATGAAGTGTCGGTCATTAAAGCCCAATATCATGTAATAGGTTGCGTTAGAAAGTGTTTTCATAAGTTATATGTTCATTTATCATATACTAAGAAGTTCAACGGCTAAATATGTATAAGCCTAGAATCTAATATTCCTAGCTCTATATATACATTGTATACCTTCATTTAGAAGGTTGGTTGATCATTGTGGAATAATACAAGTTCTTCATTTTACACATAGTGATCCTCCCACTCTCTCTCTCTCTCTACATCTCACTTTCTCTCTCTAGATTTAGGTGAACATGGTCGTGATTTAGGTTGTATACATGGTCCTACACTTCATTAGTTCTATAGCTGATTTGTTATCAACCATAATAGTTACTTTTTCTTCCTTTGAGTGTGTAAGCCTGCTTAGTAGTCTTTTCAACCATAATGCTTGTGTTGCTGCTGCAGTTGCTGCAATAAATTCATATTCGCATGATGATAATGCTACAGTTGCTTTCTTTTGTGTGCTCCAGCTAATTGGTGATTCTCCATAATAGAATATTATTCCAGTAGTTCCTTTTCCTTCTTGAGTGTTAACTCCATAACTACTGTAGCTGAAACCTTGTATCTTGTTTCCTCCATTATGCTTGTAGGTGATTCCATAGTTCTTTGTTCCTTGAACATAACGTAGTCCTTGCCTTATGGCCTTCATGTGTTGCTCTTTTGGTTCTTGCATAAATCGACTAAGTAATCCAATAGGATAACTTAAGTCAGGTCTTGTGTGAAGCAGATATCTTAGACATCCAATTAAGCTTCTATATTCAGTTGAGTTGACTATTGTTCCTTCAGTGTTCTTTGTCAGTCTTGTTCTTGGATCCATAGGTATTAGGGTTTCATTGCAGTTTTTCATTCCAACTTCCTTTAGGATCTTGGTTGCATAGGCATATTGCTTTATTGATATGTCACCTCTAGTTTGTGTGACTTCTATCCCTAAATAGTAAGCTAATAATCCTAGGTCACTCATTTCGAATTTATCTTCCATTTGAGCTTTAAACTTGTCGATCTCCTTCTTTGGTGTGCCTGTGATGATTAGATCATTTACATAGACTCCTATAAGTAGAATTGAGTCTTTTGATGCTTTTGTGTAGATCGCTTGTTCTAGTGCACATTTCTTGAAATCTAATGACTTCAAGGTGTTGTCTAAAATTATATTCCATGCACGTGGTGCTTGTCTTAGTCCGTATAGAGCTTTTATAAGTCTATAGACTTTTCCAGAATTCTCTCTTTTTATAAATCCTTCGGGTTGTGAAACGTACACTTCTTCTTTTAAATCTCCATGTAGAAATGCAGATTTTACATCAAGATGATGTACTTCCCATTTGTTGTTAGCAGCTATGGCGAATAATAATCTTATAGTTTCCATCCTTGCTACAGGTGCGAAAACTTCTTCAAAATCTATGCCATGCTCTTGTATGTAGCCTTTTGCTACCAGTCTTGCTTTATGCTTGACTATATTTCCATTAGCATCTTTCTTGGTCTTGAATACCCATTTTAAGCCAACTGCTTTATGTCCTTTGGGTAGAGTGGTTAGTTCCTATGTGTTGTTCTTGTTGATAGAATCTAACTTTGATAGGTTGATTGTTTGATGCTTCCTTGTAATTCTTGGGTTCATCTTCAGCAAGTAATAATTCCTCGGTGTTCTCATATAAATCATTTAATGTTTTAAAACCTCTCACTGGTGTATGATCAAAGTGTGAGTGTGAGTCTGTGGTTGATGTTGAACCACTATCACTTTGATAGGTTGATTGTATTGAGTTAATTGGTGTAACTTGAGGATTTACTCATGATGAAATTGTTGATGGTGTGTGAAGTGTTTGTGAATGTAAGGGTGAGCTTGTTGTTGATATTGTATAATCATCATCATCATTGTTAGAGAAATCATTGTCTTCATCATTTGGTTGGATTTCTTGATCATGNCTGGTGTATGATCAAAGTGTGAGTGTGAGTCTGTGGTTGATGTTGAACCACTATCACTTTGATAGGTTGATTGTATTGAGTTAATTGGTGTAACTTGAGGATTTACTCATGATGAAATTGTTGATGGTGTGTGAAGTGTTTGTGAATGTAAGGGTGAGCTTGTTGTTGATATTGTATAATCATCATCATCATTGTTAGAGAAATCATTGTCTTCATCATTTGGTTGGATTTCTTGATCATGATGTTCATTTGTGGCTTCAATATTTTCTATTTTGAAGTCAATCCATTCAGGTTCATCATTAGTGTGTTCACTCATGTAATCCTCCCAATCCCATGCTTCATCCTCTTTAAACTTCACATCTCTACTAACACATATCTTTTGTGTTGTTGGATCAAATAGTCAATAAGCTTTTGATCCTTGTTCATTTCCTAACTATACCATTCTATTGCTTCTATCATCAAGCTTTGTTAAGCGTTGTGATGGTACCTTTGCATATTCTATGCAGCCGAAAACTCTTAGATTCTCTAAGTTTGGTTTTCTTCGTTTAATAGCTTCATATGGAGTAATGTCTTCTAGTACCTTTGTAGGAACACTATTTAAGATGTATATAGCATGTCTAACAACTTCAGCCCAAAAGTTTTATGGTATGTTAGTTGCTTTCATCATACATCTTGTTGTAGACATGATTGTCCTATTTCTTCGTTCAACTACTCCATTTTGTTGTGGTGAGTAAGGAGCGGTAAGTTGTCGTATTATGCCATTTTCTGCAATATTGTGTGAATTCATTTGATGTGAATTCTCCACCACGATCAGTTCTGAACATTTTTAATGTTGTCCTTAACTCCTTTTCTATCGTGTTCTTGTATTCTTTGAAAGTATCAAATGCTTGATCTTTCGTATCTAGGAAATACGCCTACATATATCTTGAGTAATCATCTACTAACAAGAATATGTATTTCTTTCCAGATTGTGTTGGTGGTGTGATTGGTCCACATAAATATCCATATACTAAGTCTAAAGGTGATGTTGATCTGGTTTTGGCTTTCTTTGGGAATGGTGCTCTACTATGTTTACCAACTAAACAAACATCACAAATTTGTGTTGTATGTTTAATGGCAGGTATTCCTTGAACTAACTACCTTTGAGCCATAGATTTTAATGATTCAAACTTGAGATGTCCTAGTCTTGCGTGCCATAACCAAGTGTTATCTTTTATGTTTGCTAGTAAGCAAACAGGTGTACTTATCCTTAGACTTGCTTTATATAGACGGTTTCTTTGTTTTGTGACTTTCATGAAGATTTTGTCGTCCATGTCATAAAGTCGTAATTCGTTATCTTCCATTACTACTTTACAACCAATTTCGGTGAATTGTCCAAGGCTCAATAAATTTCTTTTCAGGCTTGGAATGTAATATACATGTGAAATAATTCTTTATTTCTCATCATCACATTCTATTAGGATTGAACCTTTTCCTTTGATCTCTATGTGTGATCCATCTCCGAATCTTACTTTTCCACTAACTTTCTCATCTAGCTCCTTGAAGTGTTCTCTCACTCCAGTCATATGGTTACTAGCTCCATTGTCTAAATACCATAAACTATCAATATTTGTCTCTTTATGCCCTACATCTTCTTCGTGTAGTGAGACATTTTGATCTTCAACTTCTATTACAAGTGGGTCTTCTAATATTGCCATTAATAGGGTTGGTTCTAAGTCCTCCTCGACAAAATTAGATTGCATACTAGTGTTTGTCTTAGAATGACACCTAGTTGCAAAATGTCCCATCTTATTGCATTTGTAACATTTTACTTTGGTAAGATCATAGTTTGATCTCCTGAAGTTGTTATGAGATGTTTTTCCATCTTTTCTTTCTCCTTTAAATTTTTCGTGGTGTTTATCTTATGAAAATTTATATTTTCCACTCCCACGTCCTTTAAAATTCTTTCCTCTACCTTCATGTCGTGTGAACATCAATTTCTCTTGATTGTCCACTTGTTTTCCTTTCTTAAACTTAATCTTTTCTTCATAAGTCTTAAGTCTCCCTATTGCTTCTTCCATTGTCATTGTACTTAGGTCGGAATATTGTTCTATAGATGCAACTATTTGCAGATACCTATCAGGTACAACATTTAGTAACTTCCTTACTAAGGTTTGGTCTTCTATTGTGTGTCCTAGACTAGCGGCTTTGTTTACAAGAGTTGTGAGTTTTCTTGTAAAGGTGTCGATTGTTTCATCTTCCTTCATATGTAACAACTCAAAATCAGATTTGAGTGTTTGTAGTCTCGCTTGTTGAACTCTCTCTTCGCCTAAGTGTCTAGTTTTCAAAGCATTCCATATGGCTTTCGGGGTTTTGTGCTTTATTATTTGAAGCAATTGTTCTTCGGGTAAGGCTTGGTAAAGGTATGCAATAGCAGTTTTCACTTTTTTCTTATCGGATTTAGTCGTATCTAACGGCTCTATTGTTTCCCATAACCCATTTACTTCTAAAATGATTTGTATTCGAATTGCCCATGGTGAGTAATTCGCGGGTTTTGAATATCTGGCATTGGAATTGAGGTGCAGTATTAGTTATACTAACATCCTTCTTTCCATTTTCTCCACCTTCTTTCATCATATCTCTAGGATATTGACTCAAAAAAATCTCCTAAAACTTCTAACACGGGGTGTGTTAAAAAAAATCTAGCGCGTTTTGTTGTTTTGTGTCTTAAAAGACTATCAAAAACTTTATAGGATTAGTTTTAATTTTGAAACTATCCTCGGAGATTATATATTCTAAAAGTGAGTAACCTAAGGTTAATTACTCCTTAAAAATTATTCCTAACTATATAATAAGCAGTGTAATCACTAGGTTATTAAATACTCTAAAATTCGACAAGATACTAACTTAAAGTGAATAAGTAACTTATCTAAATAAACTTATACAATATATATTAATAAAACTAATATATACTATATAAAAATAATAAAGTAGAAGGTTGGTTTTGTAAATTTTGGAACCTGGGGGGTTATTATAAACCGATGCCCTTTTATGTTGGTTCACGTGTGTTGCCCTGGCACTTATATGCGCCTTTCTTTTTTTGTTTATCTCTTTGAAGAAATAAAAACGTCTCTTTGGTTGAGACTTGAAACTGCTTCTTCTTTGATGGTTGACCGCCGAGTAATTCTTGGCTTTTGGTTAACCAATCTTCTGCACGGATGGTGTTCTTATCTCGAACGCCTGTGATCCCTTTGATGCGAAAATTGTTTTTTCGTTCACTGGTTGGGATTCTTCTGCCGTGTATCTATTTTGAATCAAGTGATGATTCAAAAATTAAGGGTGCTTGGTTTGATTCTTCAGAAAACAGGTGTGTTTGTTCCTTGTTTTTGAATCAATAAATTTGCCCCTTTGATGACTTTGTGTTTATCGAATTTGGTATATGGTTTTCTTTGTTTCTGAATCGTTTCAGTACCAGTTTATTTAAAATCGTGTACTCTCTTGATCCCTTGGGGTCTTGTTCTTGTTTCGGTATGAGTTTTTTAAAACGAAATTAAAAGAGGAACCTTTTTTTTATGCCGGTAAATTGGTCACTATTGTGATTGTTACCTTGGTGACAAAAGAATTGGATTCTCTTCGATGTAAAACACAATAAAATGAAGTTTGATTATTGTTGTTCGAAAGGTTTTGCAAAAAAAACTAATAAAATAAATAAATAAATAAATAAAATACCTAGACACCGGAACGTGTAACGATTCAAAGAACAGAGTTTTTAAGACCTTGGTATATGATGATTTGGCTAGAAATTACCAAACCTGCTCTGATACCAATTGTTGGCTTAATCATTGGATCTATGGTCTTAACGAGGTCAAAATATACCAAGACACAAAATAAAGGATTTAATCTTTACTTGAAATAAACGTTTTATAAATCTGTCATCATCATATTCGGATACATGTTCTAAACTATATATACATGACGAAAGGGTACAAGTGAATGGTTGTGTTGGTTCGAATGAATCAACAGACATGTCCCTTCGAAATAACTGTTTCTATAACTAACTATTGTAACTACTTTGTAACTGCCATTGTGCAGTTGGTGTTGCGGATTGGGATTAACCCAATAAAAGTTGGAATTAAGCTATATCAGCCTAGAGGAGGATTACAAGGAAATATTTCTAGATATTGCATGCATATTGAAAAGTTGGAAGAAAGAAAAGGCTGTCAGAGCACTTGAAAGCTGCAGATTTCATGCTAGAAATGGTTTAAGAGTTCTTGAGCAAAAATCTTTAATGACCATTTCTAAATTTGGGTACTTGGACATGCATGACAATTTAGAAGAAATGGGCAAGAATATTGTTCGCCGTTTGCACCCGGATGATCCCAACAAACGGATGGTGAATCACTGCCGCATTGCAAAACAAGTTTGGTTAGACGTCTTAAGATGGTGGAATCTCTCCAATGCTAACTTCTCAACCATCAATGAATTGTTCTCCCTTGCTGATCATGTTCATCTCACACCCAACCGGATAGGCTGTTTTACTGCAGTGATTCACACAACCCTCTGGTTCCTTTGGCGTGCAAGAAATGAATTGGTCTTTGCTTCCAAGCGTCCGAATAAGGATCTAATCCTCAACGACATCAAACATTACTCTCACACTTGGATTTCTAGCAGACTTAAGAATTGTTCCCTTAATTGGATAGAATGGTTTTGCAATCCTTGTAACACTCTATTCTCCACTTTGTAACTATGTTTCTCNTCACACAACCCTCTGGTTCCTTTGGCGTGCAAGAAATGAATTGGTCTTTGCTTCCAAGCGTCCGAATAAGGATCTAATCCTCAACGACATCAAACATTACTCTCACACTTGGATTTCTAGCAGACTTAAGAATTGTTCCCTTAATTGGATAGAATGGTTTTGCAATCCTTGTAACACTCTATTCTCCACTTTGTAACTATGTTTCTCTAGCTCCTTGCTAGTTTTTTAATCAAATTGTTGTTCGGAAAAAAAAATATATTATGAAAGGTCTCCCAAAAATGAAGAAACTTAGATATCTTTACATGTCTTCTTCACAGGATGTGCATTGTTCTCACAGAAAATGGAATTTTGATGAAGCTAGCCGGTACTCCAAATGCTTTACAATATGTGGATTGGTTGGTTACCCTTTATGGTCTTTACCCAAAACATTTCAAATAAATAATCTTGTATCACTTCGAATGCCTAAGAGCAGAATAGTACAACTTTGGGAAGCTAGGGGGAGAAACAAAGGTATATAATAATGGTTGATCATGTTTCCGTTTTTGGCAGAAGTTTATACTACTTTGACATTCATCTATTATATTTTTTTTTATTTGTTGGTGCATATTATAGGTTCTCACTAAGCTCGCCATCCTTGACCTTCACCATTCAAGGTTGAGAACCCTAGACCTTGGTCTTACTCCAAATTGTGAGTCATTATTTCTTAAAAGATGTTATGATCTGGTAGAAGTTTCCATACGCGTTGAATGTCTAAAGCTTGTATCCCTAGACCTTAATGGTACAAAATTGAGGACACTTGACCTTAGCTTAACTCCGAATCTTGAAGACTGTAATGAATTGGCAGAAATTCACATGCCAGCTGCCTCTCTAAAGCTCAAACAGGTGAACCTACATAATTCCAAATTGAGGAGCCTTAAACGTTGGCAAGTTCCGAATATCGAGAAGTTAAGTCTTCAAAATTGTTTTGATTTACGTGAACTTCACATGCCCGAAGGATGTCCGAAGCTCAGATTCCATTACCTCAGTGGCTCAAAGTTGAGGACCCTTGACACGGGGCTAACTCCGGATCTCAAGAGGTTATATCTTAAAGGATGTTCTAGTTTGGTAGAACTTCTTGATCCTAGTGGATGTCGAAAAACGCTTGTCTACTTGGACTTAAGTGGTTGTTGGAGGTTTAAATCTTTTTTGTTTGACAAATCCAGAAAACCTAAGTTTGATTCGTTACCTGAATTAGATCTGATTGCGGAGTCCATTGATGTATGCCAATTGCACCGAGACAATTATTTGCCAAAGTTCCGACTTAGATGTGTGTACATTGAATATATACCCTTGGGGACTGGAAATCTTAGAGAGGACGGTATCATAACGCCCAAATGGCGTTATGATCTAGCTGGCATGTCTTCAACGGCGTTATGCATGTTATCTCCATTTCCAAGTTCATGGCGTTGGGTGAAATGTTAATGCAATAACGTGCGTTACAACGGCTGAATTTGCATGTTATAACATGTTACAACCATTTCCCACCCGGTGTTAACACCATTTGCATGTTATAACATTAGTTTTTATTTTTTTATTTTTTTTAAGTGGGTCCCAAAAAGTGGTGTTATTTGGTGTTATGATTTCCTGGTGTTTTTGGTGTTATGTTAATTGGTGTTGAGATGATGTGGCGCTAACGTGGCGCGGTGTTAACACCGAAACGGTGTTATGATACCCCATGCTCTTAAGAAACTGATTTCCATAGGTCTTTGTGCTTGCACAAACCTCGGAGTTTTTTCAAACAGCATTTATAGTTTACGGTTTTTAAGAAAGCTTAAACTCGAAGGCAGTATTCCAGAGGCATCCAAAGACCTTGACCGGTTAGTATGTCTAGAAGAGGTAACTTTGTTTCTTACATATATTAAATATCTCCCAGATAGCATTTGTATGCTGAAACATCTCAAATCTCTCGAACTTAAATCTTGTTTTCTTCTTGAGAAGTTACCCAAAGATCTTGGCTAATTAATATCTTGAAAGACGCTAATCATAACAAATTGTAAGCTTTTACGAGATATCCCAAGCAGCATTTGTAACATAGAATGTTTATGACATTTTTATCTTGTAGAGAAATTATCTGAGGAAATTGGACGTTTAGATTGTTTAAAAGAGTAAAAATATAGAAAGGACATGCATACACCGTCTTCTGTTTAGTATTTTCCTGTTGGAAGGTTTGTGTATTATTGGGTCCACGTGGCAGCTTCATTCGTATGGTTTTATTAGGCCCTCTGTGATAGAAGGCTCAACAAAGATAGCCTTCTGCTATATATAGACTTGAAGTATCGTTATAGGTACTTGGATTTGACGTGGTTAAAGGTGTACCAGGTAACTATCATTCTACATTTTTTGAATTTAAATACTTTAAATCATGGAGTTGAGCACAGTTGACTTCTTTAAAAAATCAAATTGTGCTCTTGATGAAATGTTGACTCCATATTGGAAATGATCATGTTAAAAATCAATTCAACAAAGTTTCTGGTTACACCTTGAATCTTGCCTCTAATCAGCTTCTTCTTCCCTTGCATNTCAAAACTACTAAAAGTATCAAACATGCAAATTGTATGCATTTTGAATGCAATCAGTAAAGACAAGCTCAACATGAATCCCCACCAAATCTTAACTTTAAACCGAATCACTTATCTAGAACCTTAATATTTGGTGGAAAAATGAATCCCTTAGCTTTGAAACAAAAGAAGACCTACCAAAAATGAAGAAACTTAGATATCTTTACATGTCTTCTTCAGAGGATGTGCATTGTTCTCACAGAAAATGGAGTTTTGATAAAGCTAGTCAGTACTATCCAAATGTTTTACGATATGTGGATTGGTTTGGTTACCCTTTATGGTCTTTACCCAAAACATTTCAAATAAATAATCATGTATCATTTCGAATGCCTAACAGTAGAATAGTACAACTTTGGGAAGGGGGAAAAACAAAGGTATAATAATGGTTGATCATGTTTCTGTTTTTAGCATGAATTTTATACTACTTTGAAATTCATCTATTATATTTTTTTTATTTGTTGGTGCTTATTATAGGTTCTCACTAAGCTCACTATCCTTGACCTCCACCATTCAAGGTTGAGAACCCTAGACCTTGGTCTTTCTCCAAATCGTGAATCATTATGTCTTAAAAGATGTTATGATCTGGTAGAAGTTTCCATAAACGTTGAATGTCTAAAGCTTGTATCCCTAGACCTTAATAGTACAAAACTGAGGACACTTGAACTTAGCTTAACTTCGAATCTTGAAGAATAATTTAATCTTGAAGACTCTAATGAATTGGCAGAAATTCACATGCCAGCTGCCTCTCTAAAGCTCAAACAGGTGTACCTCCGTAATTCCAAATTGAGGAGCGCTCCTAAAAGTGTGGCAAAATTGCAAAAAATGTATATAGGTAAAAGTGTGGAAACATTTGCTACACATATAAGTGTAGCTTTATTGTAATTGCACACACTTATATATGTGGATTATTTTTTTAAATATTTGTGACACACTTATATATGTGGAAACATTTGTAACATAGAATGTCTAGACATTTTTATCTTGTAGAGAAATTACCTGAGGAAATTGGACGTTTAGATTGTTTAAAAGAGTAAAATATAGAAAGGACATGCATACACCGTCTTCTGTTTAGTATTTTCCTGTTGGAAGGTTTGTGTATTATTGGGTCCACGTGGCGGCTTCATTCGTATGGTTTTATTAGGCCGTCTATGATAGAAGGCTCAACAAAGTTAGCCTTCTGCTATATATAGACTTGAAGTATCGTTACAGGTACTTGAATTTGACGTGGTTAAAGGTGTACCAGCTGGTAACTATCATTCTACATTCTTGAATTTAAATAATTTAAATCATGGAGTTGAGCACAGTTGACTTCTTTAAAAAGTCAAATTGTGCTCTTGATGAAATGTTGACGATATATTGGAGATGATCATGTTAAAAATCAATTCAACAAAGTTTCTGGTTACACCTTGAATCTTGCCTCTAATCAGCTTCTTCTTACCTTGCATCTTCTCACTCTTTTCATTAACAATGATAGGGTCCACGGCAGGAGCACATACAGCAATTCACAGACGATTGATCAAGTCAGCCAGGGCCAAAAGGTGAGTACTTTAGTTCACAGAGTCCAATGAGTCTTACATCTGGGCTGCTTTTGTGTATTTCTTTTTCTTACAAATTGTTATACTGTCTTAACATTTTTTTTGTTCGCATGGTTGATCTTGTCTGCTTAGGCTCTGGATCTCAGAACATTTTTGAACCTAAAGACCATGCTCTCTTCACAAGCCATAATGAACTCGCTGCTCAATTTCCGGGCTGAATGGTTGGAGCTCAATGTTTCAGTTCTGCCTCAATCTGTTCTGTTATCTCTAAAACTTGTGTTTTAATGTAGTGTTTAGTATAATCAGTTGTTGTAGTATAGTGGTAAGTATTCCCGCCTATCATGTGGGTGACCCGGGTTTGATCCCCAGAACGGCATTTTTTCTTTTTAAATTTTTATTCTTTGTCTATTCGCATTTTTAATGGACCTTATCCTGCTGCTAGAATCTTTCATTGCTGCTACTAGTAAAGACATAACAAATGTTTTCTAACCAAACAAAATATCAAAATTTCACGTTAACTACTTCATATTAAAGTTGACTGTTCTTGTGCAATGAAAACTTTGAAAATTAATCCATATGTAAGCCTTCATAATCAATTAGAAAGGACTTGCCAGATATTTGGAGTATGGTGTGATTTTGGTTGCTTAGTAAATATCAAATGTGGTTTAACATCAACATACTATTAATTTTAAATGTTTTTTTTTATCACCCATCGGTAATTTTGGTTTTAGAACATTATTTTGTGTCAAGTAGTAGACAAAAACTTAGTGTATCACTTGCAAGACCAAAAAATATTATGATATACAGGAAGGAAATGCCAAGAAGGAGAAGAAAATTGATGACCAATAAAGATTTACACATTTTTATTGATAGAAAGAAGATTAACAACGTATAAAATGATTTATAAAACATCAATACACACATAAACGAAGGTAATTGCATGAATATACATTATTACAAAATAAAGAAAAAGTTGAATTCAAAGACATCGAGGCAACTTTATGATGACAGAACCAGTCAATATTGTCTTGTTATTATGCTTTAATAGGGCTTTGGGGGAGGGGGAGACTTGTATTCGTAAACTGGAGAAGGTGAAGGAGGAGGCGGGGACTTGTAAACATAAGGAGGCGGTGGAGACGGCGACGGAGGAGGGGGAGACTTATAAACGTAAGGAGGCGGTGGTGAATGTTTTGGAGGAGGGGGAGACTTGTACACATATGGAGGTGGTGGTGAATGTTTTGGAGGAGGGGGAGACTTGTATACATATGGAGGTGTTGGGGAAGGTGATGGTGGGGGTGGGGACTTATAAACATACGGAGGTGGTGGAGANAGACTTGTACACGTATGGAGGTGGTGGGGATGATGATGGCGGTGGTGGAGACTTGTACACATACGGAGGTGGTGGTGAATGTTTTGGAGGAGGGGGAGACTTGTATATATATGGAGGTGGTGGGGAATGTTTTGGAGGTGGGGGAGACTTGTACACGTATGGAGGTGGTGGGGATGGTGATGGGGGAGGGGGAGACTTGTAAACATATGGAGGTGGTGGGGAATGTACTGGAGGAGGGGGAGACTTGTATACGTATGGTGGTGGCGGAGAACTATAACCGTACGGTTTATCTGCAAAGACAATTGTGGCCAATAAGAAAAAAACAAAAGCATACATAAGTTGAGGCGAATGCCTCAACACCCCGAGGGTTCCCATATCAGTCGACCCTTACTATTATGAGGCTAAGATTTGTGTTTGTGTGTTTAAATGGTTAGATTAGCATCCTTTTTATAGCAATTGATTACGCTTTTTTATTAAAAAAATCAGGTTTTCACTTGTCATAGCATTTTTTTTTTCCAAATTGAGCAGAGTTGATGGTTTCCAAGTCCGTGTTCTTCAATTTGTTTATTTAGTCAACTATGTCGATCTTTCAAAAAGTCAGATAGTAGTTGGTGAGTGCCAGTAGGATAATGAATTTGTTTATGAGGCAAAGATTCCTTAAGATTGTACTGAGTAAAACGTGTTTATAGATAGAACATATTTTTCGAGATTAACAAGTACTGAATAGCCATAACTTGACTACTACAAATACATGGACAATTGGACATACACTTGCTGGTAATCTACGCATATCCGAAAGCAAGAATCGAAACGTATTACATGTGCATGGTTTGCTCTTTTTTACCACAGATATCACAAGAAAATCGTAGTTTTAGAATGAAAACTATAGCAGCTCTTAAAGCTTTTCAACTCAGTCATATATATTTATAGATTTTTGGTTGTGAATATCTGGAGTAGCAGTAAGTGGCTGCTGATATCATTTCTAGAATTCTTTCTAGAGATTAGAGAAACAAGTTCACTTGATCCAAAGATTTGGCAGTTTATTAAGTTTACTTTAATCTTTAAAATCTAATCAAGACTATTACAGTCATATGTCATATAAAGTTATAAACTGAACTGGTTTAAAGAAAGGGAAAAATCTTTAATAATGTATCATACTTGTCACAAAAATTACTTTCGTGTAGCGAACAAAAAAAATAGTCTTTCTACCCCTTATACTCGACTTTTTGTCCTTTTTGATGTATTTTCGTGATATTTTTGCCCTTGGATTTTTAGTAATTTGAGGGGCAAAAATGTCAATAGTACATCAAAAGGCCAAAAAAATGAAAGTTCAATACATCAAAAAGCTATTTTTTTTGTTCGCTACACAAAAGTAATTTTTATGACAAGTATGGTACATTATTAAAGATTTTTCCCTTTAAGAAACTTGCATTGTCTAATCTAGTATTAGTTACTATGATAGAGCTTACCCGTAGCAAATTTTCAATTCAAAGGTTCCAACGAAGGACTTCCACATAATATATTTCAATCAACTCTTAGTTAAGTTTCGCTTTTGCAAACAAACTCGTAAGTTTATTCCAACTAATCACGCCAATCGGATAAAACACACAACCTTCCAGTGTAAGATTAGTAAAACACGAATTGACTAAAAAGGACTGATCCACACAAACTTAGAATCCAAATTATAGTTCAAATTATAGTTATTCCCTAAGAGTAAGGATCAAATGAGAAATATAACTAAGATGAGAAGAATGAGAAGAAACCACAACCACAATGCACTCACAAAAATAGATGCATCTACCTATTATTTCTCTTTCCTTATTTAAAATATGTGGCCACAATTTTTTCTCATTCTTCTCATTTCAATAATTTTCTCACTAGATCCATACTCTATTCCCTAAACCTAAATCAAGGTCCTGAATGTTACAAGTACCAGCAAAACGAATCCAATTGCTGACTTGTGACTGAAACTGACTTTCGTTTCTGATAAACACTTTTAATCTGTTGATCTTTAATTGGTGATATTGAGCTAGTGTTTTATTGACCAATAAACAAAATTCGGAGAGCTTTGATTTTTTTCCCAAGTGATTTTTAAAGCTGGAAGTTAAGATTAGGAACTTGAGTCCAAAGACGTTGATATCTTTTGGAGAGTGTGCTTGTTTTAATGGCATCTCTTGTTTCAGGTAAACGAGACAAGTTTTTAATGAGTAAGCAATCTGGTAACGCACCATTTGATCTTCTTTTTCTCCAAGCTTTATTCGTTTTAGGCCATTTTTAGGTTGAGTTTGTTCTACTTATGCCGTTTTTATGGCCGATTTGATTTTTTTCCTTATTGATCTCATGACTATAATTATGGTTAATGATATAAGGTATGTACACAATCTTGTACATAATGTTGTAACATTAATTATAACAGTAGTGAAGAAATCACACATCGGATGAATTTGATAGGTTATTGGTTAGGTTTGTGTCGAGTTTAATCCATACTATTTGTTTTTTCTGAATAAAGTTAATCTTTGTGAATTTAATATAATTTATGAATGCTTTAAAGTGTTATATTTCTGTTGCTATAGATTTTTAGATTTTAGTTTGTTTTCGAAAAAAATTACATGGTAAAATAAAATTAGTTCCAATATTTAAAAATATAATAATAATAATAATAAAAAAAAAAAAAAAAAAAAAAAAAAAAAAAAAAA